>PVJA010048035.1:0-14389 GCA_004027025.1 Myocastor coypus | reverse complement strand
GCAGTCCCTGAAGCCACCCAAGCTTTCCCAAGCAGGCGCTTTAGACCACTGAGCCATCCGGCCGGGCCCATTTTTTTTTTTTTTAATTTTATTTATTTATTTTTTCTTGTTTCAGAACCTTTGTTTGTTTATTCACTCATTTTTGGGGAGGCGTTATTTTTTTTTTCATTTTTATTTATTTTTTTGTCGTTTTGAGACAGGGTCTCACTATGGCATTTGGACTGGTTTTGAATTCACTTTGTAGCCCAGGCAGGTCTCGAACTCACAATGATCCTCCTTTCCTCAGCCTCCCCAGTGCTGGCTGGGGTTACAGGCTTGTGCCACCATGCTCAGTGTGGTGTTTTAGTTTTGCCTGGGCCTCAGCCTCCCCTTTTTTGTTGTTTTATTTTTGAAATGAGGCTCCTTATGCCCCAGGGTGGTTTTGAACTCAAGCAATGCTACCACCCTGGACTCTCAAATTAGGTAGGGCTACAAGCCCACCCACCCTGGGAAGGCAGGAAGAGTACTTTATTATCAATTTTGGCATAGGGAAGACAGGCTCCTGGGAAAAGCAGCTCTAGAGGGACAGAGCCAAGGTTCAGATGGACACAGGATAGTGGTGGGACGCAGCTTTCACGAGAGTATCTCTCCAAGGGATGTCCCTGGAAACAAATGGGAAGGAACATTCTAAGGGACAGAAAGGGACGCAAAAAGGGGTAGGCTTGTAATTCTAGCCCTCTGGGAGGCCGAAGCAGGGGAGGCTCACAAGTTCAAGCCCAGAATCCACTTAGTGAGAAACAGAACCAGTCTCAAGTTATCAAATAAAAATGAAGGGTGGGGGATGTGGTTCAATGCAAAGGTCCTAGGTTGAATCCCAGGGACTGGACAGGGCAGGATGGGTATGAAGTGGCAGGAGGAAGGGGAAAGAATCCCCCCAGTCAAACAGGCAAGAAAGGAGAAAGAGCTCTCAAGAATAGCATCTGGGGCCAGACGTGGTGGGGCACACACCTGTAGTCCCAGCACTCGGGAGGCTGAGGCAGGAGGATCAGTGTGAGTTTAAGACCAGCCTGGGCTACAAAAGTGAGCTCAAGGCCAGCCTGAACTGCATAGCGAGACCCTGTCTCAAAAAGACCAAAAAAAAAAAAAGAATAGCATCTATTTTCCACCCAGTGGACAGTGGCGGGGAGACCTGTAAATGCTAAATGCTACTTTTCCTTTGTTCTTCTACTCAGGAAGTCACTCAGATGGTGCCCTCTTCTGAAAATAGTCTTTTAGGTACAAAGCACTATTGACCATTTCTGGGTGTTGTTTTTCTCAGCTGCCCCTTCCCAACCCATTCTGAAGGGCCATCCCAGGTCCAGGAGCCCACAGGGAGTTGAGGATGAGTGTCGCCACTCTTGAGGCACCTGGGGTCCTTGGTAGTGTGCTGGGACTGAGCCTGGGTCCTGAACACTGAAGGCCCTGGATCTCCGTCCCGCCCCCAGCTCCACAGACACCACCCGGGAAGGAGCAAGGTCCATCAGACCCAAAGTCCTAAGCACTCTGGCGATGTCCTAAAGCAGCTTCCACTCCAACGCTCTGCCACACACGAAGCAGAGACAGGCTGACTCCCTGCAGCTGGCATCCCGAGGGCTCTGAGCCAACGGGGGCCCCACAAAGACTTGGGCCTCTCACACTTCTCAACGCGCCCAGGCAGGCAGGGCAACCCCAGGTGCTGGGCCACGTTCTATTTGGGATACTTCACAAATACTTCTAAACTGCTGCACAACTGAACACGAAATGAGTTTCCATGCTGGGCTAGTCATGAGACAAGGTCACAGCCATTACCGAACATAGCAACTGTTATTAACAGACTCCTGTGGTCCCAATAAAAGTTGGTCCTAAAAATTTTTAAGAGACAAAGTGGAACACCCCTAGCTCCTTGGTTGACCAGAACATATTCCTCAACCAAGGGAGATTTCCAAACCATAATGAGACTCAAACAAGGCCTCCAATGGTCATGCTGGCTGCGGTGACCCAAAGCAGCTCCTGTTACCATCATCAGTAAAGATGATGTCACAAGATATTCCCAGTTCACAGTCGCCTGCCATGTTTGTCCATTTGCTTAATGTGGGAATAGGGATTGAACCTAGAGTCTTGGCAATCTACTTTTATTTTGGAGAGAGGGTCTTGGTAAACTGCCCAGGCAAGGCTTAAACTTGGAATCTTCCTGCCTCAGCCTTCCAGAATGCTAGGATTTACAGGAATGTTCTATTACGCCTGACTTATGGTTTCATTTCTTTTTTTCCTGAGAAAAGGTATTTCCCTCTTCCCCATTCCAATCAGAGGGTAGTTTTCAGAGAAACTCCCTGCAGGCAGAAAAAGATCTGTTGAAATTCCTCACAGGTGAGGTATTCTTTCTTTAAATGCTTGTCTTTGTCTTTCCAATGTGTTTTGCAAGCCTCAAAACTACAAGTAGCACTTTTTTTTTTTTTTGTGGGACCAGGGTTCGAACTCACGACCTTGCACTTGCCCAGCAGGCACTTGTGCCTCGGAGCTATCTCCCCAGCCCCTAAATAGCACTTTTTAATCACCAAGAGTTTAAAAAAAGAAAAAACATTAGAAATAAATTTCTTTTTTTTTTTTTTTTTTTTGTCTTTTTGAGACAGGGTCTCGCTATGTAGTTGAGGCTGGTCCTGAGCTCACTTCTGTAGCCCAAGCTGGTCTCGAACTCGCATCAATCCTCCTGCCTCAGCCTCCCGAGTGCTGGGATTACAGGCGTGAGCCACCACGCCCGGCTTAGAAATAAATTTCAAAGGTGCTGGGGAGATAGCTCTGTGGCACAAGTGCCTGCCTGGCAAGTGCAAGGTCCTGAGTTTGAACCCCGGCCCCCCCCCCAAAAAAAAAAAAGAAAGAAAGAAGGAAATTTCATAGACAAATTAATCTGATGATGTGAAAGTCTCAGGAAGCTGAGTGTGGAGCAAACCCGTAACCCTAGCACTCAGGTGGCTGAGCAGGATTGTTGAGTTCAAGACCTGGCTACAAAGTAAGCTCAAGGCCAGCCTGAGCTGCATAGCAAGACCCTGTCTCAAATAGAGGAGAGAGGGAGAGGGAGGGGTAAGGGGGGGGGAAGAACCATGAAGTGTTAGGTTCCTTAAGTTCAGCATCAGTTTCCAAAGTGGGTTGCTCTTCTAGGACCCGCACTCTGCATTCCCACCTGCCCACTGGCTACAGAGAATGACTTTATGGCCGAGCATGGCGGTGAGGTGAGGCACGCCTATAATCCCAGAGCTCAGGAGGCTCAGGCAAGAGGATTGCTTCCATTTGGAGGCCAGCCTGAGTTACAAAATGAGTCCAAGGCAGGCCTGACCTGCATAGCGAGACCCTATCTCAAAAGGAAAAAAAAAAATCCCTACCAGCCTTAGAGTCTCAGAAAGAGCGTGTGACACCACCCCTGCCCCTGGAGGGGCAGTGATCCAGACTGGGACCAACCAGCCAAGGGACAAGCTTAAGGGCAGTGGGGCTCCCACAGATGTCAAACAAGAGCCAAGAAAGAGGGACAGAGACCATTTGATAGGAAAAGCACACACAGGAAGTACAATGTGACAGCAGGCTGCTGCTCCCTGTGTAGAAAGCCACCCCCAGGACTGGCAAGGCCTCCTGGCAGTGGAGATAAGGAATGTGACAAGCCACTGCACAGGTGCCTCCTGCCAAGAACACTTCCGGGTTCTGCTGGTAGGTGGATAGAAACCTACTGAAAGCCATACCCCACAGTCCACAGAGCCTTGGGCTCCAGGCCAGCCCTGTGCTGCCTCTGAGAACTGCAAACTGGCCCTCACTCCACTCACATCTCAGAGCTGCCAGGTCACACTGGGCTTTTCGGGGGGCCTTGGGGGAGGGCAGGGCCCAGGTCCCCAATGGCCTCCTCAGCCTCTGGCTACTTTACCCTAAAAGAGGTAATCGCTTTGTTCTTGAGCACGAAGCCTAAGCATGTGATACGTCACTTCACAGAGGTACGGGGAAGGCAGAGACCTGATTCACACAAGACAAATGGTGCGGGCTTGTTGTATACTGAGCTGGGGGTAAGGGAGGAGAGAGCACGCAAGAACCTGATCCTAGCTCCTGAAAACCAGACCCATTCTCTGAGAGGCTTGCCTCTCCTCCCTCAGGCACCCTGGGCACCACAGCGCCCATCAAAGCTAACCTGACTACTGCCTGCATTTTTCATCTCGAAATCTGAATTTAGGTGCCACAGCAAATTTACATAGTCCCTGCCATAAATCCACACCCGTTTCCCTATACAGCCTGAGTGCCAGAATTCCACCCTGTGTTCCAAAGGACTCCGACCTCATTGGCTGCCTTTATATCTGAGAGGAAATTCCAGAAAAGTTGTCTGGCATGGCAAAGCTGGCCTTATAAAAATACCCAGAAAGGTGACCTATTTAGTCAAAAGAGCTTTCAGATCTCCATGAGAAAAGGAATTCATGCCAGCATAAAGAGCCTTCAGAGAGGGAGAACAGGAGTGTTGTGTTAACGCCCAGACCTTTCAGCAAGCCAACCCTGAGCTGCGGAGGAGGCCGAGCCCTGAATGGGCAGCAGAGCTCTGCTCTCTCGGGCAGCCCGCGGGCGGGCACATAGGCCCAGCTCCTCCAGAGTGCACCTCAGCAGGCTGCTCGGTGAGGCTCCCCACTGGCTGGGGCCACCACCCTGACGAGGGCCGGGTGCCAGGCCAGGAGAGAAGGGCAGCCCAGCTCCCAGGCAAGCACACCGCGCACATCCGCCCACTGGTTAATTTTTTTTTTTTTTTCTGTCTTTTTGAGACAAGGTCTCGCTATGCAGTTGAGGCTGGCCTTAAGCTCACTTTTGTAGCCCAGGCTGGTCTCGAACTCACACCAATCCTCCTGCCTCAGCCTCCCAAGTGCTGGGATTACAGGCGTGCGCCACCACACCCGGCTCCACTGGTTAATGTTTAAAGGCAACAGAAGAAGGGATGTGGGTGAGGGCCTGCTGGCGGCAGGGCAGGGCCAATGGCCACCGTCACCAAGAATCTCCAGGCCTAGGAGATTTGTGTGCACACACACACACACACACACACACACACACACACACACACACACACACACACCTGCCCTGCGGTGCGCATGCAGAGCTCCTGCCACCAGCAGGACACAGAACAGAGCCGGGAGGAATCGCAGGCTACCCACCCCCTTCCTATCCCTGGGCCCCTCACAAAGCAATCCTTGCCCAGGAATGAAAGACTGAGAAATCAATAGAGAAATGTCTTCAAGAAGGAGTGATAGGGCCCGGCAGGATGGCTCAGCGGTCTAGAGCGCCTGCTTAGGAAGGCTTGGGCGGCTGCAGGGACCACGGTTCTATCCCCGGCACCACATGCTACGCCAGCCCTGCCCTCGGGGCGGGCTGAGCCGGCCATAAAAATAAATAAATAAACAAAAGTTCTGAAACAAGAAAAAATAAATAAATAAATAAATAAATTTAAAAAAAAAAAAAAAGAAGAAGGAGTGATAGTGGTGGCCCCAAACTGAGTCCTTTGGTGTTAGACTAGAAAGGCAAATGGGCCCAAGACAGTTTTCACTCATAGGACACTTCTGTGTCACACAAATCAAGCGCAAAAGAGTACAATGTGGAACAAAATAAAAGCAAACCAAACAAAACGGAAGTGACGAAACAGAAGCCCTCCCATATTCTCTCACTCCAGTAGCTTTATTTTGCTACACAAAGCATTGAACTTGCCTAACTGGCGTGAAAATTCTTCAGACCATGCAGATGTGCACTGCACTTGGCTCACAGGATGAAGCAAGCTCGAGCCTAGGGTGTTTCATTTGTTAAAAAGGAAAACATCGGGCCAGCAAGGTAGCTCAGCGGTCTGAAGCACCTGCTTAGCCAAGCTTAGGCAACTGCAGAGACAGCAGTTCGATCCCCGGCACCACATGCTGCACCAGTTCCCCCCGACCCCTGCCCAGGGCAGGCTGAGCCGGCCATAACATAAATAAGGGGTTTTTTTTTGTTTTTTTTTTTCTTGTTTCAGAACCTTTGTTTGTTTATTCACTCATTTTTATGGCCGGCTCAGCCCACCCCAAGGGCAGGGCTGGCACAGCATGTGGTGCCGGGGATCAAACCACGGTCCCTGCAGCCGCCCAAGCTTTCCTAAGCAAGCGCTTTAGACCACTGAGCCATCCTGCCAGGGCCCAAGGTTTTTTTTTTTTTTTTAAAAAAAAAGGAAAATATGCAACCTCTAGCTTTGCAGGATCCACAATGAGGATCACAAATAATGAAGAAAGTGGCTGGGCAAACAAGGCAAGGTGCTTCATCCCTGTAATCTCAGCCCTGGCAGGCTGAGGCAGGAGAATTGCAAGTTCAAACCCAACCTGGGCAACTTGGTGAGATCTTGTCTCAAAATAAAACCATAAAGAAGGACTTCAGGGTGTGGGGCAGGGCAAAGGCCTGGGTTTAATTTCTAGTGTCACTCCAGCCCCCAAAAACTATCTAGGTAGCCAAATATAGTGGTGCAGGCCTGTAATGCCAGCAGGCTGAAGCAAGAGGATTCCAAGTTCAAAACCAAGCTGGGCAACTTAGTCACTCAGCAAAACACTGACTCAAAAAAAGTAAAAGTGGACTGGAAATGTAGCTCAGTAAAAAGGCCCTGGTTTCTATCCCTAGTCCTGCAAAAGAAAGGAAATGGGAAAAAAAATTAGCTAGGCACACACCTGTAGTTCATGATACTTTGGAGGCTATGGCAGGAGGATCACAAGGACAACTTAGTGACATACAGCCCACCCCTCCCTCCAGCCTCAGAAACCATGCAAAGTGGCCAGGGAGATAAGATAGCCCAGTGGTATAGGTATAAGTGTCTTCCTGGTAAGTGCAAGGTCTTGAGTTCATTCCTAGTACTAAAAAAAAAAAAAAAAAGATTCCATAATCTGTGTGTGGAATGCATGCCTGCAAACCCAGCACTTGGGAGGCTGAGGGAGGATCATTGTAAGTTTGAGAAGCAGCCTAGATTATGCACAAAACCCTATTTCACTTTGTGGCCTGGGCCACAAAGTGAGCTCAAAGCAAGCCTAAAGTTGCATACTGAAATCCTGTCTCAAAGAAAAAGAAAAAGCCAGGCGTGGTGGCACATGCCTATAAACTCAGTACTTGAGAGGCTGAGGCTGGTAGATTGGTGTGAGTTTGAGACCAGCCTGGGCTACGAATGAGCTCAAGGCCAGCCTGAACTGCATAGCGAGACCCTATCTCAAAAAGACAAAAAAGAAGAAAAAGAAAAACCATGTCTCTGTTCTCTGGACTCAATCCCTCCCCACCCTCCAAAAAAAGTAAAACTACGGCCAGCCAGGCCCAATGGAGCACACCTGTAATCCCAGCACTCAGGAGACTAAGAGGATTAAGAATTTGAGGCCAATCGGGCTATACAATGGGGTCAGAATCAGCCTAGACTATGCACAAAACTCTATTTCAGGAAGCAACCCTTCCCCCTAAAAGCAAGGCACTCGGGACAATGCTTAGCAGACAGGAAGAGGCAGAATGAATAGGAATTTTATCAGAGATGGAGTGTATGCACTTGGCCATTCAGTGTGCCAGCAGGAGCCCAAGCAATGCATTGTGGGTACAAGAACAGGGGGTGCCCTCCTCAGTTCGCTTTCTACCTGCACTGCTTAAGAAACCTAACTGCTGATGACAGAACGAGAGGAGGTTGGATGAGCTGCTAAACACCTCAGTATTGGGGCCCGGGAGATAGCTCTGTGGCACAAGTGCCTGACTGGCAAGTGCAAGGTTGAGAGTTTGAATCCCAGTCCTACAAAACAAAACAAACAACAACAAAAAACACCTCAGTGTTACTGCCAGTACTCTCTAAGTAAAAAACCAAGCTATCACTTTGTTGACACTGTGTCAAAGTCTGGCCAAGGACTGTGTACTACTCCATGTACTGCATGGGACCTGTTGAGGGTGGAGAGTGATGGCAGCTCTTCTCTGCTAGTCAGTCTGTCATCAGACCATGGGCATTAATAAAAAGCCCAGTTTTTATGCCCATTTTGCAAAAGAATTATGACATCCACCTACAATTTATCAAATGAACATACGTAAAAAGTGCTACAGGACAAAAAAAAAACAGTGCTACAGGATGCCTAGAAGAAAGGCAGGAGTTTCCTACACAGCTCGGCACTTTTCCTACCTAACCCAAATCACGACAGTAATCAGGCCTGAATCAACCCCAGCAAGCCAGGCATGGTGGAGCAGGCTTATAATCCCAGCACCTGGGAGGCTGAGGCAGGAGGAATCCTTGGGAGTTCCAGACCAGTCTGAGTTACTATGTGAGCTCAAGGCCAGCCTGAACTGCATAGCGAGACAAGGTCTCAAAAAGAGAAACATAAAATAAAATACCCCAGTAGTTCCATTCTTGACACCAGGTATGGCCACTGTCACCTGCGGTTCAATCACTCCATGAAACACTCTCCCCAGCACACAGACTCAGGTCCCAGGGACCTCATGTTCCAGGGACCTCACATCCAAGACTGCTTCAAAGTCCCCGAAAAAACAAAGTGCTGTTGTTTACTACACAATAAATCTGAGCTGTTTAGCGATCACCGGGCACATTTTAGTGAATACCTAGTTTTACAGCAGTAATGAAAGTGGGCTTCAGGCCCTGAAAGGCAACCCTAATCATGACAAAAGCAGGAAATAGCTAGCCAATGGGCTCATTCCCCTGGACTTGCTCAATTAAGCTATTTTATAGGGGAAAAGGGTTTTAACTAGAGATTCAGCTCCTCGGGGTAATCAAAGATGAAAACTGAATGCAGAACACTAATACGGGAAGGGAGACCCATGTATGGGGATCTGGCCCAGTGATGGCAGGCTTGTCCCAACTCTGCAAGGCCGTGGGTTTGATCTCCAGCACCACAAAAAGGAAAAAAATAAAATAACTCAATGTAGAGAAATAGGCCCTCAGGGCACTATAAGGTGCATAAAATAATACTATTACAGCCAGGGAAAAGCTCGGCCTTCTATTTAGATTTCTTACATAAAAAGAAACTAAGTTTTATAAAACTTAATATATAGGCTGATAATGGTATATGTGGACAGCTTATAAATACACAGAGACTAGAAAGGACCCTGCAGGCAAGGTGCGCATAGCCACAGACCCAGTGCTTAGGAGGCTGAGGCAGGCGGACTGCCTCCATTTGAGGCCATGGGGCTACATGGCGAGTCTCTATCTTGTGAAAACAAAACAGGAAAAGGACTGGGCCCGGCAGGACGGCTCAGTGGTCTAAAGCGCCTGCAGGCGGCTGCAGGGACCACAGTTTGATCCCCGGCACCACATGCTGCGCCGGCCCTGCCCTCGGGGAGGGGTGAGCCGGCCATAAAAATAAATAAATGAACAGACAAGGGTTCTTTTTTTTTTGTCTTTTTGAGACAGGGTCTCATTATGCAGTTGAGGCTGACCTTGAGCTCACTTTTGTAGCCCAGGCTGGTCCCAAACTTGCACCGATCCTCCTGCCTCAGCCTCCCGAGTGCTGGGATTACAGGCGTGAGCCACCACACCCGGCAGACAAGAGTTCTGAAACAAGAAAAAAATAATAATAATAAAAAAATTCTTTAAAAAAAAACAGGAAAAGGAAAGGTGAAAGGGGCGCATTCCGCACCTCTGCCTGAGCAACAGCTCAGAGACCTCAGGCTAGATGATCCGCCTTCAGCCAGGTTGGCCCTCCCACTCTGTCTCAGTTGCGTTTCTTGTGGCTAAGGCAAAATACTCCACTTGTTAAAGGACAAAAGGTTCATTTCAGCTTGTAGAGGCTTCAGCCCCTTTGTCATCAGAGGGGTCTGCAGTGGAGGATGGGCATCCCGAGGAGAAGTGGCTCATGGTAAAGCAGGGCAGGCAGAGGCAGCAGGCAGCATGCCTGGGGGTGGTTGAATCCCATCGGTACACATCCTAACCCAGCCACCTTTAAAACATCTAGGATTGGGAAATGGACAGATTGCTCCGTGGCACAAGTGCCTGCCTGGCGAATGCAAGGTCGTGAGTTTGGAACCCTGGTCCCACAAAAAAAAAAAAAAAAAAAAAAGCCCTTTATATACGTGCCTGCCTACCCATCTACCACAGTTCTCACCCAGTCACCCAAGCTGTACCCTCCAACCTAACACACTTTTTCTTCTAATTTCACTTGACCACATATTTACCTGATTCTAATTCATACTTGAGCCCTCAAGGGAAAGGCTCCTTCCCCTGGGGAGCCCTGAGGATTGCACATGTCACCACCCTCACCCCCAGCACGTGCTCCTTACTATTGGGAAGTGGCTGAAAACGCCATCTCTAAGGCTTCACCTCAGCCCCACATTTCTAACAAGGGCTCAGGTGGCATGGAGATGCCTAGAGGTCTGAGATCTCTCCATGTCCCTTCTGGCTCTCTTACCACACAGAGCAGTGTGGGAAGCAGACAGATGGGGTGATTCTTATTATTCCTGTGGTCCCAGCACCTACCACTCACTGGGCATGGGTCAGAGCTGGTTTTTCATGTGCCCAGTACATGAAAAAGGATGAAAAGGGGCCCGGCAGGATGGCTCAGTGGTCTAAAGCACCTGCTTAGGAAAGCTTGGGCAGCTTCAGGGACTGAGGTTAGATCCCCAGCACCACATGCTGCACCAGCCCTGCCCTCAGGGTGGCTGAGCCGGCCATAAAAATAAATAAACAAACAAAAGTTCTGAAACAAGAAAAAAATAAAATAATTTTTTTTTTTTTTTTTTTTTTTTTTTTTTTTTTTTTTTGTCTTTTTGAGACAGGGTCTCGCTATGCAGTTCAGGCTGGCCTTGAGCTCACTTTCATAGCCCAGGCTGGTCTCGAACTCGCACTGATCCTCCTGCCTCAGCCTCCCGAGTGCTGGGATTACAGGCATGCGCCACCACGCCTGGCCTAAAATAAAATTATTTAAAGAAAAAGAAAAAGGATGAAAAAATAAAGGGGGCTCTTGGGAAGCACCTCACAGCTAGGGGAAAACAGCTAACAAACCAGGTGACAGCAACAGGTGTCCAAAAACATCTGGCCCAGCCAGAGAAACAGATGGAAGATGAGACAGAGTCCTAGACTCAGGTGAAAGCACATGAAGACCAGTAACGGCAATGGCAGCTCTGTGTTAGAACTTAGCTTCATCAAATATAATGCTCTCAGCAACTCTTAAGGAGAACGGGGCTCAGAGACATTATCAGGGTAGTGGGCCAGTGTTGCGCAGCTAGGACCACAGCCTGAATCAGGAGGCTGCATCTAGCAGCACCTAGCAGGCACTGACCTTGAAGAAGACAGGATGGCTAAGTCCTCCGAGTCCCTGGAAGCAGAGCCTAAGAGCTCTGGAGCATCTGCTGCCCAAAGAGCAGGGCAGTCACCCTCCACCACACCGGCAGCCCACTGCAGGACGCCCACCTCTCAGCACAGAACCAGGCCTGCGCTGAGTGTATCTAGAGACATAACCTGGCTCCAAACCAGAGTCCTCCTCAGCACCAGCTCTCCAAGAAAGAAGGCAGCTGCAGACGGGCACACTGGCTGGGCCACTGCTGGAAGAGCTCGGCGGAGGCCCAACCACCATCTGGCCATCTGGAAGCAATTTGGCTGAGATTCCTGAACCGGGTGGGAGGTTGGGATGACCAGCCGCTTTGGCTCCCAGAAACAAAGCTGGTGTGGATGGGCCCGGAGGCAGCCATAATACAGCAGGGGTCATCCCCTTTCAGGAGGGTTCCCCGCCAGGAGTCCCTAGCTTTATTTTAGCAAACCAGATCCGACTAGCTGGCCAAGCTGGTGTCCCCAGGGTGGCACTGCGCAAATCCCGCCAGGCATTAAGGTATGAAGGGACAGCTCCTTATGTAGTTAGCAAGCACTTGTGTAGCATTTACTGCATGCCCTCCAGTATTTCAAGTACTTTTTCTTCCCAAGCACTTTTTAAAATATCAACTTTTTACATCTTTGTAACAACCTTTAAGGAGGTAGTTATCCCCACTTTAGCAATAAGAAAACCCCCAAGGCACTGGGAGTTTCTTAATAGCTACTTTGTCTCAAGTGGGATTGGCTCCAGCCAGGATTCCTTGCTTCCAATAGCCCTGGCTGTTGTGCTACCTTGTAGCAAAGAGACCAAAATGAGTTCAATTCTGACACAGCAAAGCTGCTTTTTAAGCTTTCCCTGGGTCTGGGCTACCCTGGTCAGAGATAACAGGCAATTCAGGGAAGAGCAGAACTTAGGGTTGTTTGTACATTGGTTTGGTGGTGAAGGGACAAAAGGGAGAGGAAGGAAAAAGGGCCCTGTGGAGAAAGGACAGGGACAACCACCTCCCTGGAAATTGCTGAGACCGGAAGTCTTGGGAACAGTCCTGCCTGCTGCGCTGGCCTGGTCCAGGTAAGGTTTCCAGTAACTCTTGGGGTCGGGCAGCACGCTGGGAAAGGGAAACAGTCCTTTACAGGACCAAGCCTCGAGGCAGTACCCAAACTTCTAAGTGGCCTGGAACTCATTCCCAAGCTGTGAGACCCCTTTTTCTCCAAGTTGGCTGGGTTGCCTGGTGTCAAAAGGTTTTTGGAAAAACAAGTAAATAAAACTGCCAGCTCCTGGCAGACAACTAGAACTAAATATGCAGAGGCCTCGCTGTGAACTCCCCAGGACCAAAGATGAAACTGAAGAACATCCTTAACTTTGGGACCCAGCCTGGAGTAGGCGCACCTTCCAAGGAACCACAGCCCTAAATGAGCAGTCAGGGATGGTGGATGAGGGATGCGGGATGGGGCGGAGGCAGAATCACCACCTCTAGTCTCTTGGTGGGTGGTACACACAGTGACCGCAGTAGTCCCCAACAGTGTCACTGGTAGCAGTCTCCAGAGCTCATAAAACCCAGTATTCATTCAATCGTGCCCTTCCTGATTGTGGAGTAAAACATGATCCACTGGGTCGCAGGACATCTCAAAAGCAGGAAGCCACCCAGGAACAGCCGTTCCTCAATGGATTCAGCCTGAGGGGCTGGGGAGATAGCTCTGAGGCACAAGTGCCTGCTGGGCAAGTGCAAGGCTGTGAGTTCGAACCCTGGTCCCACAAAAAAAAAAAAAAAAAATGGATTCAGCCTGGACACTGGGCAACAGACCAGCCAGACCACCCATCCACATGGGCAGCAGGGCTGGGACCCTCAGCACACTCCAGCGTGTCTGTCATCCACCCCAGCCCTTCAGTCACACCCCTGCTTGGTCCAAGGCTAGTTCAAAGTGCAGGTTCACCAGGTGCCATCCTGACACCCAGACCTACAAAACCTATGGCCACAGCCACCTCAGAGAAAGGCTGTGATTATACTCATCTCTGACACCAGAAGGGCTCAAGTGCAGCAGCTGGGTAGAGCTGTCACCATGGACAGTACTTTCTTGGTTGTTATTAGAAGGGCAGTAATTACTGCTGATGATGATCATGCCTGTGAGGATGTCCCCCACAGAGAACTAATGTCCTTGTTCACAGCAGGGCAAGAGAACAGAAGCAATAAGAAAACCAAAATCCAGCTTGGATAGGACTTCCTTCTGTCTTGGTTTCTTCCTTTCTGGAAGGGCCATTAACACACAGCAGCTTCAGGGGCAGTGGAACAAGCCTAGTCTTTTTTTTGTCTTTTTGAGACAGGGTCTCACTATGCAGTTCAGGCTGGCCTTGAGCTCACTTTTGTAGCCCAGGCTGGTCTCGAACTCATATTGATCCTCCTGCCTCAGCCTCCCGAGTGCTGCGATTACAGGCGTGAGCCACCACGCCCGGCTCAAGCCTAGTCTTTACCCCTAAACCAGTCCAGGTCCCTGGCTAGACTCCTTCCCATTCCCATCTCCAGAGGCTAGAAAACCTGCTTGGAGATTTTTCTGGAGAGCAGCTAGGCAGAAGTCATAAATGTGGTCACACCCTTTGACCTAGGAATGCTACTTCCGGGAATGTATCAGAAAAAAAAAATTTATAATGAAAAATAAAGCCGGGCGTGGGGGTGCATGTCTGCAATTCCAGTACTCCAAAACAATGAGGCAGGAAGATTGCTCCAAGTTGCAAGTAGAGCTGTGCTACAGCGTAAGTTCAAGGCCAACCTGGACTACATAGTGCTTAAAGCAAGACCCTGTCTCAAGTACAGTTTGAAAAAGAAAACAATGTAAGCTGTGGTGTAAAGCGATCTACAGAAAGAAGCTAATATGGCCTTCAGGCCCACTAAGCCTGGAAGGTCAGGACACCACAGCCCCAGGCCGGGAGGGGTTCAGGAATGCACTGGAAATCCCAGATACCTCCCTGCTCTAGACCCAGCTGCTCAGAAGGGAGGTAGAGGCAGGAGGCACGTGAATTCAAGCCTGGACAATTCAACAAGTGTCAGGACGGCTTTCTCCACCCCACAAAATTTTTTTTTTTTTTTTTTTTTTTTTTTTTTTTTAAAAAAGGGT
>PVJA010048034.1:0-14378 GCA_004027025.1 Myocastor coypus | reverse complement strand
GGATTAGATCTACTAACAGCAGAAAAGGGGGGTATCTGTTTGGCTCTACAGGAACGCTGTTTCTTTTATGCAAACAAATCTGGAGTCGTCCGAGACCGCATTAAAAAGTTACAAGAAGACCTAGCCAAAAGAAGAAAAGAATTATTTGACAACCCTTTTTGGAGTGCTTGGAATGGCATTCTTCCTTACCTCCTCCCGCTTTTGGGCCCTCTTGTCTCCGTGATCCTCATAATGCTCATTGGTCCCTGTGTTGTGCGCTGGGTGATAACTTTTGTCAACAATCGGTTGACATCCATTCTGGCCAAGCCAATACAGGTTCACTATCATCGTTTAGAGCTCAATGAACATAAAGATCAATATGAATCCCGTCTCCAGCCCGGACCCTATGATGATACAATATAGCTCCTGAAGCGATGAACAGGTAGTCAATGACGGGCAACTAGGACCCACTTGTTTGAGGCACGGGGCCACCTAAGACAGGCACAGGGCCAATAGCTGCCCTGGTAGCCAGAGACGGGTAAAAGCCCAAGATGCCCACATGTCCTCGACCTAAGACAGGCACTGTTCCCTCAGGAATATCGGTCCATTCTTCTTATAAGAAGAAAAAGGGGGAGATGTGGGAAGCCACGCCCAGAGGTGCTTGCAGAGAGGCATGTCCCAAGGGAACCTGTCAATCATCACTGACGGGCCAATGAGCGAGGAGCACAGCGGCAAAGAAGGGCAGCTTCCTCTTCCTGCGTCATCCCCGCCTCCTGTCTATATAAACCGCTCACACTTCCTCAATAAACGGGACTTGATCAGACCTTTTGACTTGTCCTCATTCTTTGCGTCTCCTGCCCTGTCTTTGTCAATCCCCACTTCTCCCCCAGGTACGAACCCGTTGAACGTCCCGCAGGCCGGGACAATAGACGGCTGCTTCATGCAGGCTGTTTCAGTGGGCATTCTGTGTCTGACTGTGCAGCTGTCATGCTTCGTTTTATAGGACAAAGAAGACTGCCATCACCTATCAATCATTTTTCCTTTTTATTGGCAGTCTCGGAGGTTGCCTCAGCTGGCCTAAGCAGGCGCTTTAGACTACTGAGCTATCTCACCGGCCTGATGATCTGTATCCTAATCTGATAATAGCCATCTATGACAAACCAGCAGCCAATATCGCAGTAAATGAACAAAACTGAAAGAATTCACTCTAAAATCCCTCAGACAAGGGATTATACCTAGAACATCTAAAGAGCTTAATAAACTCAGATGTTCCAAATTCAAAGACTCAGTCCAGATGTAGGCATCTGAGATGAGCACACACTTCTCAGATGAAGAAGTACAAATGGCAAATAAATACATGTCATTTGAAGAGATGCAAATTAAAAATGACAGTGGGATCCGTTCTCACTCCAAAAAGAATGACTATCATCAAGAAATCAACCAATAACAAATGCTGGTGAGGCTGTGGAGAAAAAGAACCCTTCTGCACTGTTGGCAGGAGTGTAGACTGGTAGCTCAGTATGGAGATTCCTCAGGAAGCTAGGATTAGAGGTCCCATTCGATCCAAGGATAATTCACAGAAGAATTGAAAACATCACAGCACAGCAATATATATGCACCCATGTTTATAGCAGCACAACTTGTAATAGCTAAATCTTGCAAACAAACCAAAGACCCATCAACTAAGGGATGGATAAAAAGATATATTTTTTATACAATGTAATGCTAGTTGGCAATAAAGAAAGATAAATTTGAGACTTTTATAGGTAAATAGATTCTACTTGAGGTCATAATCACAAGTGAAATAAGTCAAATTCACCTGTGTAAACATTGTATTGTCTCACTGGTGTGAGAAATTGAAAAAGTAAATAAGGTCTAGAATGTACAATAGACATTGTGAAATAGAAAGTAATTGTTTAAAAGAAAAAAGTCACTAGTGGGGTAAAGGAAAAGGAAGGGAAGCAAAAGGGAGAAAAGTGGAAGAACTTACACTATTAGTGTCCCTTGGTTCATTGAAAAGGAAGATATCAGCTAGGGAGACATCTCAGCAGCATAAGCACTTGCCTGGTAAGTGCAAGATCCAGAGTCCTATCCCCAGTAGAGAAAAAAAAAAAAAGTTTCTGAAAAGGAAGGTTTGTACTAATTGCTAAGGTTTTTTGTTTTTGGTGGTGTAGTAAAGCAATAGGAAAGATAAAAGAGGCCTTTATTGTCTCTTAACAACGTGGAAAGAATCCCTCCCCGGGAACATGGGGGGGAGGGGCAAACCTCTGACCTGAGGCGAAGAGAGCTGAGACTTTTATGGGCTTTTGGTTGGGGAAGAGTTTAGAGAAAGTTTCAATTACATATAAAGAGATGATTGGGGTCACCCCTATGTTTAGGAGAAAAGTGAGAGGAAACTATATCTAGGACTGGGTTGGGGAAGAGGGGAAGGTGGTCACTGGGCAAATAAACTGTTGTCTTAAGGACTTCAGCCATGTTAGATGTTGACCATAATAAATCAACAATTCATACTACAGCTGCAACCTGTCATTCCCATCTTTCAGTTGCTATGAAGGGCCAGTGTGTCTCTTAGACTGCTTTCTGCTGAATGGGGTCATCATCTTGGAGGTGTGGAGGATTGACAGAATGATGGTTCATGCCCGTGTAGAAGCTCATGTCGGGTGTCTCAGCTAGGATGAGAAGTCTATTGTTAGTGAAGGCTCATGCCTGAGAACGAAAAAGCCTTGAAAATAGTTTTAAAAGTTGGTGTTCTGAACAGCCAGGTCATTATCATGATTAAAGGACCCAGGAAGGGCAGCAAGCAAGAGTCCATGGTCTGATGTGTCTTTCCATCATGGCCATAGCGAGGGGGGAAGGATCCTACTGTTTGTGACCAGGGTGCTTAGGAACGTGGGTGCCCATGGAAGTGCCCTGGAAGTCTAGTTAAACCAAGCGAGGGAGGTGAGGCCAAGGCAGGTGTAGCTCTAGGACAAGTCTGGTGAAATGAGCCTTTAAAATCCCATTTGCCTCTATTGCTCTAGATTTATAGACTATGGCTTATCTTGCCCTTTTTGTGAGTGTCTGTTGAGCTATCATCTATGAAACATGCATCAGAAGAGGTGTAACCACATTATTGATAAACCTGAGATTGTGTGCTAAAGGATAGGAGTCACTGAGTCTACAAGAAGAACGGGAGTATTGTATGGTGGGTAGGAACTGGAAGTGTCTGAGAGTATGTGGATGTGAGTGAGGAGGGGAGAGGGAAGGGGAAGCTGGTTGTGAATTGAGGTTGGGTATGTAGGGCAAGCACTGTGTGGAGACAAGTAAAAGAGAAGTGAAGATATTGGTGGAGATCTCTCTCCACGAGCGTGGTGGGGCAGGTTGGGATCATAAGGACATGATTAGTGGAGAACAGTGTCTGCAGTCAGCAGGAAATAGGCCCTGTCTGAAGTGATCATTGTAGGTCAGCCATCTACATGCCCTATGGAGAATGTAGATCTAATATAGCAACCTAAAAACTCAGAAGAACACTATATGTGGTCTCCATGTCAGCAAGGGAAGAGCGTCCCATCTGAGGTGTTCAGAGAGACTTAGGGCTCTCAGAGATCCTTTGATGGGGGTCATGGGCCCCAACCCCTATTGTTTGTCTCCAGCTACTGGACCAAATGGGTCCAGTACTGATGGATCTGGCTACAGCAAGATCTCCTATGAAGACAGGGAATTGGATGACTTACCACTTTCTCGGGACAGGGTAGTCACAAATCCAGTGATTCTTAAGTTTGCAGATGGAAGTAGGTCCTGGTGGGTTGCAGGTTGGTGCAGGCTTGTACCCAGGGTCCTTCTTTGCCACACTTGAGACATGGCCCATGAGAGACTCATGAGGCAGCATTATTTATGATCAGCATTATGTTGCCAAAGTCCTGCTTTGGTGGGAGTCCAGAATGTTCCAGCCAAAAGCTGGCAATTGTGTATAGTAAATTTTTGTGTCTATTAGTGAATACATGAAGAGCTAGATTAATAAAGTTCCCCTGTGGGGTTTGAGGGCTGAGATCTGTCTGTTAAGCTTGGCATGAATGTCAGGAGTAGAGTGGGACATAAAATAGGAATGAATAAAAATTTTTCTTCAGGAGAATCTAGGTCTATATTAGTAAGCATATTAGGGAGCAATACACCTAAGTATTAAAATTTTATGTGAGTATTAAGCACCTTGAAATATAAAGAATAACCAGAGAACTGTTAATTCATATCAACCATGGATGTTCTAGTAGTTCAATCCTTGTAGAATATTAACAGACAACAGTTACACTTTTACAGATATTATTTGACCTCAGTGGTCATAAACAACAGTGTAACATATTCATTTCATGATGAAATCTCCATCTTAGCTAGCATACATATCACATATTTTTATTAGAAAATGATCATTTGATGGATGACCTTGTGTTAGTTTAACATGACTGTCCTATTACAAATATCTGAAGCATAAAAACACTTATCTTTAAATCTGAAAGAAAATATAATTATCAGTTTTAGATTGTAAAATACTGTACATATAGAAGGTATGGGTATCTTTAAATAGCAATAATAAATTGTCATAGTTTTATATCGAGAGCATCTTTTATGAGAAAACTTTAATTTTTTTTCTGAAGAAGTTTATCCTTTAGCCAATGACCAAATTATTGGGGGCATCTCCCAAGAGACGATGGAGATTACTGGGGCTCCTTATTAAGGGTCAAAGGTTGGTCAGCCCCCTGTACATCCGTTGGAGCACTGTCAATAACCTCTCCCAATTTTAACCATTTTTGCTTAGTTAGCTTAAATTTTTTATGACCTGTGAGTAAACCGATTTTGGTATCACTTAGACCATCTGGTAACGCAGGAGAAGAAGCTCAAAGAGGAACAGCCATTCACAGGATGACATACAAACACACAACCCAACAGAGAGAACACACAAATGAACATTGTTACAAAATCAGAGGGCGCTCAAATACTTTTCTGGAAAGATTCAATTATGATAACCTTTCTTAAGCTTGTAATTATAAAAGAGTCATCAGGACTTTTGTAGGTCAATTACCAGAGACCTCTTATAGGAAGAATTTGAAAAATGTGAAAACATCTTATATATGGTTAATATGTTTTAGGTCTAATACAGTGTATCAAGTTAGAGTGGGAGCGAGCGCAATGAGGGAAATATAAGGGTCAGGCACAGTGCAGTAAAGGAGCACTGGTAACTCAGAACCCCTGCACTTGCAGCTGGCAAGAAGGACGTATGGACGTATATCTGACTCAAGCAGCCTTTGCATGTGGGGTTTCCTCCCTTTTAGCTGTCACTGTGTCAAACCAGCTGGCTTCACATGTTCTACCACCTCCACTATTACTGGGGCCACACGAATTGACAGACCTGGGGAGTTCTCTTTGCCCAAGTTTTTGGAAAACACTGGGCATTCTCCAGTTTGCACTTTGGGTGGGTTACTATTGACAAAGCTGCACTAGAATCAAAAGTCTAACAAGCTTTTCCCCGTACGAGCCCCCTCCGGGTTCTTGTTTCAGCTCAAGAAGTCAGTATTTGTAATCCCAAAGATATGCTGTTGGTAGTCCCATCCAGTTAATTCCAATCTGCCACTCCCAGTGTGACCCATGGTGAAAGTAAAGACGCTAAAGCATATTTATAATTATTGGGGTGCAAAGGAGCCCTAGGTCCAGCCATGAGGATGGCTTTCTGAAGCAAAGAGAGGGACCCAGGGCCATACCCAGGCTTTATTAAGCGGAGGGTGAGTGGCTTGAGGAGCAATGGCTGAGAATTGTGGGACACAGGTGAGTACCGTGAGCTGAGCTAGGTAGGTAGCCTACAGTGACCTCTGCCATATGCAGAGAAAGTAATGTGCATTGTGCTGCCTGGGTAGCATCTAATGTTTTGGGGGTCTGGTGCTCAGCCACAATGGAAACAGTCAGTCCTCTTCAAGAACAGTTGCTCAGGTGGCCCTTCACAGTTCCCTACATTGGCAGTTAAAGACGGGGGGTGGGGGGGATGGGGGGGGTAGGGGCATGACTTCATCAATCTGGAACTTTTTCTGAGTCCATCACAAACGCTTCTCTCCTTCCCTCTCTAGTGGCATTGAATATTTTCACTTGAAATGTCCCTTGTGGCCACAGTAGGCGTACTGGTCTGGATCCAGGGAAACCTGACTCTTTTCTTCTTTGCTGACTGACTCTCCTTTCTGTAGGCTACAGGCGTCACCTTTCTTCTTCCCTGCCTGTATTTTCATTTTGAATTCAAACTTCCCTAGCTGATAACCAAAGGAAAAGACAGCATTTGCCCGGGGTGGGGGGGGGGGCGAGGAGAAGCTGTGACTCAGAATCCCTTTCTTGTGGCTCCAGCAGAAAGCCACCATCTGCCATGGTGGCTGGGGTCGGGGTGAGCAGCAGGCTCCACCAGAAAGGGCAGGATAGATGAAGGTTGTGTGCTCTGTGAGCTATTGTCACCCCACCATCAGATCAATAGCAGAGCGAGGGGGCACAGCTGCTGGAGAAAAATGTGCCATTAACTGTTCCTGAATTGTGCTTTGTCCCAAAGCCAGAAACTTAGGGGGAAGAAGACTAGGCGCAAGTTGGTGGGAGAGGGTGGAGCGGGATGCAGGACCAGCCAGCCCTTGGGCGGAGGAGAAAAGGGTGGGAGAAGAAGAGGGAGGGAAGAGTCGCGAGAGTCAGAGGTGCAGGGGCAGCGGGGATGCGGCTGCTGCAGCGGGGGTGCTCTGCCCAGCGTAGGAATATCTGATCCTCTGCGTGAGCGGAGGCTGGGTGGGCTCTGGGTAGGGGGCAGAGGAGCACGTCTTTAGAGTCAATGAAGGCTGTTAGGGGACTTCTGGTCTTTTGCTGTTGTAATGACCCTAGTTTTAAGGGGTAAAAGTTTCTTCCGCATGCCATTGCCTGTCATGGTAGGGTTCATATTGGGCCCAACCAGTCTGGCAGTTAAAGGTTAACTTTTTGGGTTTTATGACCTCCTGGAGGCCAAGGCAGCCAAGATTATGGGTAAGGCATCACAGTGGGGTGTCTTTTGCGGGTTGGGAATGAGTATTTTCCGTAGTGACCAAATTTACACTAAGCTATGGGCTTCACACCCTAGGATAGGTCATCACCTGCTCCCAAGAATATGAAATATGAGAGAAATCCCAATCTGATTTTCTCAGTTGTAACTGGAAATTAGGAAGGACTCCCCAACGACAAGAAAACGACTGCCTTGCCTTGGATTGCATGGGCTGTAATGCCTGATCAAGGAGCGTGACGAGGCAGCCTCTTCTACCCAAGGGGCATGCAGTGTATTTGCTGACTTGGACTTCTGAGTTTCTGAGACTGAGAGAGGAAGCCCCTTGCCTCAGTGTGAGGGCAATAACCCTGACCCAAGGAAAATGAAGGCAGCTTCCCCTATAATCTGAGATAGGAAACCCTAGGTTTCCTATCTGTATGAGGTGGATTAGTGTGGGATGGAGGCTCGCAATAGCATACAGGCCGACTCCAGAGGAGAGAAGCCAAGTTGATAGGCAATGGGGGTTGGGACGGGGGTCCCCAGCTGCCAGGAACCTCACGTGTTGCCTATCCAAGTCATGGCACCAAAATGTTAGGGGTTTTGGTGGCGCAGTAATGAGACAGGAAAGATAAAAGAGGCCTTACTAACTCCAAAGACACAGAGAGAATCCATGGGAGAATAGGGTGATCCTCTGACCTGAGACAAAGAAAGCTGAGGCTTCTATGGACTTTTGGCGGGAGTAGAGTTTAGGGGCAGTATCAGTTACATATAAGGAGCTGACTGAGGTCTTCCCTGATGCACGGGAAAACTGAGAGGAAATTGTATCTAGGACCAGTTTGGGGAGGAACGGGAAGATGGTCATTAGGAAGATAAACTATTGTTTTAAGGCCTTTGACCATGTAGACGAGCACCATGACGACTCAGCAATTCATACCAGGGCTATGAGCTATCACTAATATTGACTGGAGAATTTTTATGCCCATATCTTGTGCTGTGAGTAACTACTTTGAGGATAACAATACAGAATCTTACATATTGTTTTTCTTCTACTATATTGTTATGAAATTCTGTTTCACCTTTTTCAATAAAATGTAATAAAGACTTAATTCTTTTGAAAGATTAAACAAAAGAAATAAATCCTCAGCTGATCTAGTGAAAATGAGGAAAGAAAATATCTAAATTCATACAATTAAAACTAAAAATGTTGGGACTGGGGAGATAGCTCAGTAGAATAAGTGCTTGCCTGGCAAGTGCAAGGGCCTGAATTCAGTCCCTGGTTCTGAAAAAAAAACAAAAACAAACAAACAAACAAAAAAACACTAAAAATGTTGAAATCAAAATGAATTCTTCCAAAATCCAATCATGAGGACCTACTTTGAGAACATATACTCTAATAAAATGGAAAATCCAAAAGAAGTGGATAAAATCCTAGAAACATATGAACTACCAGGGCTGAACCACGAAGATATAAAAAAACTTCTGAATAATCCAGTATCAGTCAGTGAAACTGAAGAGTAAAGTCACCACCAACTCAGAAAAGTTTCACTCCCAAGGTCTACAAGAACTTTACATGACCTAACACCAGGATATTTCTCAAGGTCTTTGGTAAAATTGAAAGGAAAGGAGTACTTCCAAAGCCACTCCTGGAAGCAAGCACTACCTTGATTCTAAAACTTTGTAATATTTTGTACATTGTGTCAAAATGGGATGTTTAGATGTTTAACTAAGCTACTCAGCAGGGACCCAGGCTTCTTACTTTGTAAATATCCTTGTCTTGTGCAGGAGAAAGGCATGGAAAATGTGTGAGTGTTGCACCTGCCCTGGGGATGGGGACGGCCTGCCTACACTGTGAGGAAAATAGTTTGCTCTTCACCCTTCCTCGTTTGCTCTTGTTGCATTCGCTGTCCTCGCTGCTTTGAGCCGTTACCTCTGTGCCATACCACCCAGCCGTGGAGCTAGCTGCTTATGGATGGGAACCTCCATAAACTGTGAGCAAAATAAGCCTTTCCTCTCTTCATTTTCGGTGTCAAGTATTTTGTTTCAGCAATAAGAGAAAAGTAACCATGACAGACCCAACCAAAAGAGGGAACTATACCATAACCTCCCTAATGAACATCGATGCAAAAATTCTGAGTAAAATACTGGCAAACAAAATATAGCAAATCATCAGCGGATCACACACGATGACCAAGAGGAATTCATTGCAGGGATGCAGGGATGCTTCAACATATGCAAAGAAATACATGCGATACACACATAAACAGGAGTAAGGACAAGATAGATGCCGAAAAGGCATTTGAAAAAAAATCCAACATCTATTCATTTAAAAAAATCCTGAAGAAAATAGGTATAGGTCTTTAATTCAACATGATATACACCATCTACAAGAAACTGGTGGCCAACATCGTACTGACTGGAGAGAAGCTGAAAGCTTTCTTTCTTACTAAAATCAGGAAAAAGACAGAGATATTCTCTAGCACCACTGTTGCTCAATATATTTCTTGAAATATTTGCCTGAGAAATTAGACAAGAGAAAAAAAAAAAAAAGGAGAGATATGGATAGGAAAGGAAGAAGTTAAACTACAAGTTTTTGAAAGTGACACAATCTGAGCCTCCACAGCAAGACTCCTGGAATTAACAACCAAATTGAGTGGTACAGCAGGGCACAAAGTCAACACTCAAGATTAATAGCACTCAAACCCCTCAACTCCTCACTTTTCAAGTAATCTTTTGGCACCATTTTTTTTAAAGTCAACATTATTCTTCTATATGAAAAGCAAACTTACCAAGAATTAAATGAGAAAAAAATACTTTTCACAAGGAAAATGAAACACTGAGAAATTAACCCAACCCATGAAGCAGAAAAGTCTACAATAAAAAATTAGACTACTCTGAAGAAGGAGATTGAGGAGGATAACAGAAAATGTAAGGATATCCCCTTTTCTTTTTTAATCTAATTTTATTAATTTTTATAGAACAGCCACAATAATTAATACAATGCATATTGTTCTCTTCATAATAGTTGTCCAGAATACAAGGTACAGGCATGGTAACTTTTCTAAACACTACTGGTACAGATATTTGTTCTCCTTGAATGAGAGAAGTAATTGTAGGCATAGTCCAATAATTCATAATAGTAGTGGGTTATCAGCAGAAGGCACAATGTTGGAAGCTGCTGACTGGAGTCTTTTACAGCTCAGCATATTAATATGACTCTACTTTTTATACCATGTGGCTAAACTTTTCTGTTGGATGGTTAGGATCAAGTTAAAGCAAGAGCTATATAACATAAAAATGTAACTTTTCTTACCTGATAAGTTCAGTCAAATCCTCTCAGAATTTACTTTGAAACCATATATGGCATTTTATAGAACTTTGGTCAGTATCAGCCATCTGGATGAATCACAACCATTGCTTGACCAATTTGCTCTCTGTTACAGCCTGAGAGAATGTTTTCTGTCTAGGTGACCATCCTTAGTTATACTATATATCTTCAAACCTTTTCCTCTGTGTTCCCATAATCTCCTTGAACAGATAATTTGGGACTCTACTAAGTTATAAGATGTTGCAAGCCAGCTGTTGTGTCACACGCCTGTAATACCAGCACTCGGAAGGCTGAGGCAGGAGGATAGGTGTGAGTTCGAGACCAGCCTGGGCTACAAAAGTGAGCTCAAGGCCAGCCTGAACTGCATAGTGAGACCCTGTCTCAAAAAGACCAAAAAAAAAAAAAAAAAGATGTTGCAGTACAAGTTCTTTTATGTCCCGAGTACTTACTGATATAGAGGGACTAGGGCCAAAATATTGGCAATCTTTATAGTCCTTATTTTTTTCTAATTTTTGGTTTGCAAACTTAAGTTGTTAATCCTCCAGAAGAGAAGCTTAGTGATACTATTACCCTACAACACAGGCACTTGAGCTTAACATCACTGTCTTTCTGAACATCAAATGCCTTAGACTTAATATGGAACTGGTATTTTCCATCTATTGCTGATAGCCTAATAAACCCCTATAAAATGTGATAAAAAAAGCGATTACACATTTTACACAGAAATTTAGAAATATAACCATACACAAAATTATAGCAGATCAAGCCTATGGCATGTGTTACTTGTGTCTTTTCTCTTTGATTACAAGATATCCCCTTTTCCTGGAGAAGCAAAAAAAAAAAAAAAGAAGACTTTAAATCATCCTACTTCTAAGCTATTATACAGATTTAAGGGTTTTTTTTTTTTTAAAGAATTTTTTATTTTATTTATTTATTTATTTATTGTTTCAGAACCTTTGTTTGTTTATTCACTCATTTTTATGACCGGCTCAGCCTGCTCCAAGGGCAGGGCTGGTGCAGCATGTGGTGCTGGGAATCGAACCACGGTCCCTGAAGGCGCCCAAGCTTTCCCAAGCAGGGGCTTTAGACCACTGAGCCATCCTGACAGCAGCAATCCCAATCAGAACACCAACAGTATTCCCCACAGACTAGGGAAACCCATTTTATTTTATTTTATTTTTTATGTATTTAGTACAGGATGTACAGTTCTCACTACACAGATAGGACTCCCAGGTGCAGGGATTACAGGCACATGACACCACGTCCAGCCTCGATCACCATCTCAGGGGGCCCTGGGGGCAGAGCGGGGTTGGCACTGTTGAGGATCAAACTCTGGTCCCTGCTGTGCCTACACAGACATTTTAATCTGCTGAGCTATCTGGCTAGCCCTAAGAAAACAATTTTGAATTTATATGGAAACCAAAGAGGCCTAGAAGAGCCCAAGTAATTCTGGGCAAGGCAGGGGACATCGCAATGTTAGACTTGAAGTTATACTACAAAGGTACAGAACTTATAAAGTCTAATAGTGACAAAATGCATACACCTATAGATCACTGAAACAGAATAGAAACAACTCCAGGCCCTTCATCTGTCTTATCTTCGACAAAGGGGCAAATCCTTTTGTTGGGGGGAAGTAAGCCCCTTTAGCAAATGGTGCTGGGAAAACTGGCTATCTGGGTTTGAAAGATCAAACCAAGACCTACATCCCTCTCTCCAGGCAGCAAACGCTAATAAAAATGGATTAAAGATCTAAATATTGCGGGACTGAGAATTACAGATAGAGGACTACCAAGAAGATGATGGAGTTCTAAGCAGCCACAAATTAAACTCTCCAAGATTCAGAATCCAGATGCCAGAAAATAAGAACTTGGGAAGAAAAGGAGGGAGGAGGATCCTCAGGACCCAGGAAGGATCTGAAGGGAAAGTTGGCTTCCTCAGCGAAATTGAAAAGACAGACGTCAATGTAGAAAAAAGGAAGGAGCAGTCTGCAGGCTCTCCAGCTCCTGGCTCCTGGCATGAGAAAGGAGGACGGGGTCAATGGCAACGCAGTGAAAGCAAAGGCCTCCAGAGGCCTCCAGGAAGAAGCGCAGCAGTGGAACAGGGTGATGCTGCTGTGCTCTGCAATGGTTGGCGACTGACTCCAGTTGAAGCGACTGCGGTGCTCCCAGAAGACAGTGCTTGGTTGCATCCCAGGGTAGGCAGTGACAAACTGGACCAAGGACCCAGAGCAGCCACAAGTTGGCCTCATCTTAAGTGTCTCAGTGTTAAGCTCCCACAGTGATCGGTGAGGAGCAACCAAGGGAGACACCCAGAATCAGAGACCTGGTATCAAGCCAGCAAGAAACATGCAGAGCATTCTGAGTTAGAGACTCAGACACCAACACTAGACCAGAGGCCAGCCTCAGCCCAGGTGCACAGCTGTTGTGATCAACTGATCTTCCCTGTATGCCAGTGCCTAGGTTGTGTGGGGGTCATAAGCAATACCATAGTCTGGTGCCAAAGAATTGGCTGCTAGGCTCACAGGCAGCAACCTTCCGTCCCTCATAAATTGAAGAGGCCAGAGCCTGGGCCAGATCGAAGGCCACAAGGCCAGGTAAATGTAAAAGACACCTCTGAAAAGCTTTCGTTTCCTAAGGCGGTCACTTTAGGAATATTTATAATAAAGCTACCCACTCTATGCCACTTATAAGCTTCAGTGTAGAAAACAAAGACACACAATAAGCAGATGAGAACACAGGCAACATAGAACCCTAACCCTTAACCCACCGATGGCAAATAAAGAGGGCATCAGTGTGGAGGAAATCCAGGCCGCTCACCTGAGCTTTCTGAAACGGTGGCAGCGGAACTAACAAGACAGATGAATGGGTCTCCGGACAAAAACAAAACAGAGATAATTAAAGGGGTGATGACGACGACAGTGAAGGAAAAGATTAGCGAGTGCAGAGCGGACCGAGTAAACAGTGGAGGAGCTTAGGAATGGCAGGAAAACCATTAACACTCAACGCAGAGAACTGGATTCTCAAATAGAAATCCAGAAGACTAAAAATTGTACTGAAAGCGCACACAGCCGAGGCAACCAATGTGAAGACACTATCTGATTTAGACGATAGGGTTTTCATAAGCAAGCACCAAGTGGAAGACCTTTTAAAGTAGCAAGGGCCGGGCCTGGCAGGGTGCGCCTGTAATTCCAGCACTCAGCAGGCTGAGGCAAGAGGATGACTATGCGTTTTAGGCCACCCTGAAATGCATCACAAAGCCCTGTCTCAAAAAGACTAAGTGAATAATAGCATGGGAACATGAAAAATTAATCCAAGAGCCGCTAAATGGTGCAAAGCAGATTAATATAAGATTAACTGGAATAAATGGAGAATCAGGGGAGAGCGGCATTTTAAGAGCTGTTGACAGAATGAATAGCAAAAAACTTCCCAAGCATGGAAAAACAACTTGAGATACAGACTCGTGGGACATGTCCGGCTCCAAATACCAGGATCAGAGGTAAAAATTGTACCAAGGTGTGGAACATTCAACATTCCAGAAATTCACCACTAGAACAGAGTACAAAAATCCATTAGAGAAAAGGAAATAAGCAACCTGAAAGGGAACTCTGAGTCTCACCAGTCTTCTCAACGCAAACCCTTAAGGCGCAGAGAGCTTGGAGTGAAGCCTTTCAAATCTACCCACAATAAATGCAATCATTCTTTTTTTTAAATTTTTTTGATGGATTAAAATCATTATTTTATTTGAGGCAGAAAGAATTACTTTTTTTTACTTTTACAAGTATACTTTATTTTTTATTTATTTAAATTTAACAATGGTTATATTATACATTTTCATCATCAGATCAGTTTAGATTAATAGATACAGGTATGTAAGATTGATCAAACAATTAAACATTAACACTTTCAATAAACATTACTTTTTTTTCACCCCTCTCTTTTTTTTTTAACAGTTGACGCATTGCATATTGTCCTCACAATAGTTCTACAGAGCACAGTGTGTGGGCATGACCCACCTTCTTATTGATGTTGCTAAGAAAAAAAAAAAAAAAAAAAAAAAAAAAAAAAAAAAAAA
>PVJA010048033.1:0-14402 GCA_004027025.1 Myocastor coypus | reverse complement strand
TAGAATTCTGGATTGCATTACATTGAATCTACAGAACAAATTAGGAAGAAATAATATCTTCACAATAGTGAATATTACTGTTTACGGAGTATCTTTCCATATACTTAATCTCTGATTTCTCATCAGAGTTTCTACTTTTCTTCATATGGATCTCTTACCAACTTTGCTAGATTTACCTAAGTACTTCATTTCTGTAATGCTTATAGAAATGTTAGTTGTACTTCTAATTTAAATTTTCAATTGGTTATTTTTGGCATATAGAAAAGCAATGTGCATGTTTCTTGGTAAGCTTAATTTTTATTACTTTATTCATATTTTAAAAGAGCCACCTTTAGGATGTTTTTTCTATTGTTTTCCTATTTTCAATTCTACTGGTATCTTCACTAATTTGCATAATTTGTTTCAACTATAAGCACAAATAATGTGGTAGCTAAAAGCTTTTTTTTTTTTTTTTTGTCTTTTTGAGACAGGGTCTCGCTATGCAGTTCAGGCCAGCCTTGAGGTCAATTTTGTAGCTCAGGCTGGTCTTGAACTCACACCAATCCTCCTGCCTCAGCCTCCCGAGTGCTGGGATTATAGGTGTGAGCCACCATGCCTGGCTTAAAAGCTATTTTTCACACATTTAATTATCTTAAAACATTTCTTTTGTAATAAATCTGTAATTTCTTTTGCTAACAAATTTGTAAGGAAAAAGAATGCCTAAATATACTTAAGTATCTACTTCAAATGAAATGTATAAATGATGAGCAAATTCCTTATAAGTTCCAGAAATGTAGTTTATTTCATGCAAAGCTACATAAATTTCTATATTTTAACTAATTATATAAACATTTCAAAAATTCATTACATCACAATAAATTACACTACTACAAAGAAATTGGAAGTCAACAAGTTTGTCAAATTCAAATTGAGAAATCCTTACAACAGATAAGGTAAAAAATGCTAACTTACTTATAGATAGCATGTGGAAGCTATTTACAATACATATTTGAAAGTGTAGTGACAATTGGCAGAGAAAAATAAGCATGCAATCCACTGATCAGAAAACATTTGTTAGATCAGATTATAGCTGATCAAAGATAAATTTTGCATCATGCACTAAAAATAAACTTAACCTTTTGAAAAACTATGAGCATATGCACATTTGAAAAAAAATCTATCTTCTGTTTAACCTAATCAACTGAATTAGAGGAAGGAAACATAAAAAAGCACTTTGTTAATGCAATACAGAAATTAGGCTTTTGGTATAATTTGCTTGGGTACTGACGTGTGTGTTTCAAACTCATTTTAAACTACTGAACTTTAGATTATTTTTCTTAATATATGGTCAGAACTTGAGAAAAAAATTTAAACTGTAGAAGCAGTATAATTAGTTACTTATAAAAAACATAAAATTAAATAGCAGGAAGATGAATATTAGAACTCTTTTGTATTTTTCATTGCCATAATTTATAAATATACATTAAATATATATTACAGCACAATAATTAAAAAGAAATTTCTACCCTCTAAAATGAGAAAAATCCTTCAAGTTGGTTTCAAAATATGGACAAAAACAAATCCATTGGATTGCTTAAAAAAAAAAATACACATTCTCTCCCCTACATCTTGGTATCTTAAGTAGGGAAGATGTCAGCCAGCATCTTCTTGATAAACACACTTTTGAGTAAGTTGACAAGATGTGTTAATAGTGTCAGCTCTAAATGTTGTACTGTTAAACAAATTATGACTTTATATACATCTGCTATAGTTTAGATGTTCTTTCTACTATTTTGAACCAAATAAAGTAAAATTTAAAATTCTTTTACAAAATTATGAGACAAAAATAATCACAAAAGAAAAGGTTTTCCAGGGAAAAGAAAGTTCATCTAAGACAAATACATTTTAGAATACCTATAACAAAAGTGTCAATAGTCTTGCTTTATTAAGAAATGTAATAGCCAAATGCACATCTCTAGTCCCAGCTCCTCAGGAGGCTGAAGCAGGAAGATCACTTGGAGTCTGTAAATTCATACTAGCCTGTGCAAAACAGGGGAACTTGTCAGGAAAAGAAAGAGGAAGGGAGAGCAAGGAAATTGAAGAAAGGAGGAAAAAGGGAGGGAGGCGAGAAGAAAAGAAGTGGGTGGACAAAAAAAAAAAAAAGATTGACTGATTAATTCAAAAATTACAGCAAAGGTTCAACTGGCCTCAATGACAAAATCTTTGAAAATGGAAATAAAATGCTAGCTGAGTCAGGCTGGCGCTAGAGAAATTCAAGTTAAGCTCACGTTCCCTGTCCAGTGGCCAGGAGCACCTACTGGGGCTGATTACTCATAAGCCATCTCTAGGAGTTTGGAAAGGAAATAATGCTGCCTAGTGTATCAAGGTGTTGAGCAGGAAACAGTAACTGAGTTCAAAGCAGCCTACACAAGGAGGCATTCATATTTAAGGAATCCTGAAATTCTCTTATATTGTTTCAACTCTCCTAAGGAAGTTTTTAAAACACTATTTATGCATTCCTTTTTATGAAAAAAGTTCTCATGGTTCCTGTTTGTGATTTGCTATTGCCCCTTTTGTGGCCACACCTTTTTATGGGAAAACATGATACTGAAATAATTGTTTCACCAAAGTGCCCTCCTTAGTGATCTAAGTGACAACACACTGACCTAGCCTACCTCACACTTACCTTCAGGTATGGCTTAGTTACCTAGCAAAATCTGTTTCACTACTTTACATTAAGTACATTACTACTATTAAAGCAGTGGAATTTGTACCCCAATTTAGTTCCTTTTGAATGTAACACTTCAAAAACAATCGTGTACACAAAACAGGAGAAAAATCTATCAGCACACTGAAAGCCACATGATAAAGACAGATCTCAGAAAGAAAGGCCTAAGGAAGAAAAATGTACAGAAGTGGTAGAAAGACAAAAGCCTCAATTTACTTAAAATTAACATTTAGTACAATCTATTATTCTTTGAATACACTAAGATTTCTCAAGAACAGGTTTTTTTAGTGCAAATATACCCTTATCCTGATTTTCAGGCCTAGCCCACTCACATCACAAGTACAAAATTTATCTTACAGAAGAGTGTGAACTGCAATATAAAGAATGCATGTTTTTCCTTTACTAAGGTAATCAATACATCATCATCAACATTCCCTAAAACTATTAAACATATTGAAAATGAAGTTTACCATTTAACACAAATGCAATTCCTTCATTAACATGCTAAATACACTTCCAAAAAGCATACATATTGACTTTGCTACCCACATTTAATTTAGATACATATTCTGTTTCAATTTCAGGAGTGATAATCTAAACAAATAGTAGAGGTAGGAAATCAACTGACAGGATTACTTTCTGAATGTCTGCATGGCTGAATTTTCTGATCCAGTCTTTATAAAAGGAAAACTAATGCTCTGATGCAGCTTCTGCGGCTTTTGTGAAAGAAAGCAACTTTTGTACCATGAAATTATTCTAAAGCCCTTATATTCATTTGGAAGAGAATCCATTTTAATAATTAGACATAGACTTTATTCTTAAGAATGCTGTTAATCTTGGTATCGTGGTATTTGGGGAGGCTCAGACATGAGGATTGCGGGTTCAAATTTAGCCCAGGCACCTTAGCAACTTGGTAAGATCCTGTCTCAAATGAAAAATAAATAAATAAATAAAAAGGGATGGGATGTACTTCAGTGCCAGGACCACAGTGCTGCACCAGAAAATAAAATAAAACAAAGTAAGATAAGAAAGTTAACAAAATTGCTCTATGGGTTAAGTTATTTGTATCATAAAACATTAACTAGAAATTTATAAATGATCCATGAAATTGAGAAGTTAGTATTACTTTCTACAATGGTTACTCTGCACCACTAGCTTACGGAACATCCTTGCATATTATTTAGAAAAATAATTTAGAGCCGGGCATGGAGGCACACGTCTGTAATCCCAGCATTTGGGAGGCTGAGGCAGGAGGATCAGTGCGAGTTCAAGACCAGCCTGGGCTACAAAAGTGAGCTCAAGGCCAGCCTGAATTGCACAGCCGAGACCCTGTCTCAAAAAGACAAAAAAAAAAAAAAAAAAAAAAAAAAAAAAAAAAAAAAAAAAAAAAAAAAAAAAAAAAAAAAAAAAAAAAAAAAAAAAAAAAAAAAAAAAAAAAAAAAAAAAATTCAGAAAATTGTAATCAGATACTCTTTGTTATATAAGGAGATCAAAAATTATCAGACATAGTCTTTAAGAACTGTACCTTGCACGTAAAGTATATGAATTTAGCACTAATATTTTACAACTGGTGTCTACATGTAAATAAGCTTCTCAAAACAGAAAACATTTTGGATATATACAGTTTTTTATATTCGGTGGTTTAACAAATATTAACTTAGTTTCCCAGGAGGGGGGAGTCTAAAATCTCCTAGTCTCCTAGAGTTAAATCAGTATCTTTCAAACTCTAATTTACTGAACAAAGTCACTTTCCTATGTGGTTGCATATAAAATCCTATAAAACAAATTTTGCTCTAAAATTTGAAGACTTGGGATCACAGAAGTAACCAAAAATTATTTTGGAAGTAACTCCAAATTCAAAGGAAATCTATACTATTTGCAAAGTGTATATACATATGTTTCGATTGTTATCATCATAAAAATTTAATAAAGAAACTAACATTTCTTTATATTCCTATCAATTTTTACTTATGGCACTATAAAAGTTAGTTATTAAAGTAACTGGATAAATTTTCAACTTCTTTACAATATTATCTGAGTTTCATGACAAAACCTGATGAGAAATATTATCCTTAAGAAAAATATTCCAAAATAAAACCAAATACTAGGTCAAATAATAAAACAAATTTTCACAGGACTTTTAATGAATTAACTGAGAAAGAATTTTTGCTTTGAAGACTTGTAAGCTTCTCTGTAACAATAAGAAGCCCGTTTCCTTTCTGGGATGATCATTTCTACCTGTACACCTGAGGTACCACCAGGGGACATAGCACAGCTAACTTCTGTCTAAACTCCTCTACACAAATGTCAGTTCAATTCCCTCACAACAGTTTTGTAAGGTAGATCAGTAGGGAAATAAAAATATCTTTCTCATTCTGCAAGTGAAGAAACTGAGGCACTGAAGGGCTACATGGTCTGCCCAAAGTAACTGAATCAATCATAAATTACAAACAATATTAAATTATTACTTCTTCAGTCCTTTTGCTCTCGGATGACATTTCACAATCTCAAATGAGTAGCACATATGATCTTAAATTGAAAATACATCTATTCATTAATAATAATCATTTTAAAAGGGATATAATCTCAAAGATCATTTAGACTCAAAGATCAGAAACAGGGACTGGATTTACTCAGTGAAGAGCACTTGCTAGCATATACAAGGCCTTGGGTTCTATCTTCAGTACAAGGGGGAAAAAAAGAAAAAAATAGTACTTGGATAGAACTATTTTTAAAAATTTACATGTTAACATTTATTAAAGAGGAATATAAAAATTTTAAATTTATGATTCAGGGAAAAATTATCTTCTGAAACATAATCACCTTGTTAGGATAATCTAGAATATACTTTCAAATAAAGACATGTGAAATGGAAAATGAGCACTAGCAGTAATTATAAGGATCGTAAGTGTTAAACTGAGAATAAGCAGTCAGGTGTAGTGGTTTATAACTGTAATCTCAACATTCTGATAGAATGAAACAGGATGATCACAAGTTTAAGCCTACTTTGTGAGATGGTCTGCCACAAAACGAAACATAGTTTAGAATGTAGCTTACTTTGAAGGCACTGGGTTTACTCCCCAGCACCACCAAGAAAAAATGAAACAAAACAAAAAAAGAGACAAACTCAAGTATGATTACCCAATGTGGCACAGATTCTATGAGTTATCAATATTTTCAGCCATATAAAACTCTGTAAGCATGTAGTCTGCCATTTCCATTTTTGCAATAAAATCTGGTGCTTTAAAACATATCTAACTGTGACTTAACCACAAAGATGAAGACAATCAAGTTGAAATAGGCAAACTTAACCAACAAGTATTATAAGTTTCTGATTGAATAAAATTTTCTGTTTTTTTATAAGCCATAATTTAAGTAGTAAACAAATTCACATTTTTATCTTTAGCCACGTTTTCTTTTCAAAAAGTGTAAACAAGAACCTTTAAACAGACAATTCTGCAGAACTCTTTGGCTATTAAAAACATTATCATTAATACTTAAGATTTCCACTTGAATGGAATGATCAATACTTAAATCAATATGCTAAATGCTAAATGTGAGTATTTCCCTCTGAAATGAAAATCTTGTCTAAAGTGATACCAAAGCACTCTTAAAATCCAGTTACTATAAATACTGAAAAAAATGTTATCACTTGATTAGCATGTACATGCTAAAGACACTAACATTATTAGCCCAAATATAATCCTAATTACTCATGCAAAACACCCCACAAATTTGCATACAGATTTGAAAAAATGATTTTACATTCAGTTATGTCTAATAAGTTTTAAGACATGGGTTTTGTAAATATGGTTATTACTTGAGGTCTCTGTTTACTTACATTTCTTTGGGAGATATAGGTTGAATATATTTTTTAGAAACACTGCAAAAATGTAAATCACAATAATAAAATGTATATTTAGTGTGACTTATGGCTTCCTTAAATCTTTAAGTAACTTTCCTGATAAAAATTTCCATGAAACTGAAGTATATGTTCTCAACATATACTGATCTTTATCATGAATTAAATCCTTCCCATAGTAACTGTACTTCTAAGGCAGACACTTAGGCAATGGTATGTAATAAATATTATTAGAAAAGATAACACTCTTTAATAAACTAAGCTGTAATTAATTCTTGGTATCTTTTTTGTTATACTGATACTTTGAGAATAGGCAGGAAATTCTGGGGCATACAGATGTTCATAAAAAATGAACTGATACGATGTGTTGAATTGTTCAGCTGTTCCATAAATTTTTTCCGACTTCAGATATCTTCAAATATTATACTGGAAGACATTGAGAGATATCGTCCACCAGGCTGATACCTAAAGAGCAAACATACAGAAATGACCTGAGCCTTCAAAATTAACGGAGAAGAGGAAAATGAGAATGCCTTCAAAGGAAGTAACTACAGAATTTGTAAGCTCTGTAAAATCAGTAGCTAAAAGCAGAAACTTACCTTCCAATATACTATCTATAAGAACATAGCTATAAATCAAACAATTGTTTTAGAGCCTAGAATAAATATATGACACAGAGGGTTACTTTTTAAAATAAAGGTATATAAGACATATTCAGGAGACTTAATCAGTTTATTTTATTTTATTTTTTTGAGTTCATTTTGTAGCCCAGGCTCGTCTTGAACTTATGGCGACCTTCCTGCCTCAGTCTCCCAGGTGTTTGGACTACAGGTGTGCACCACCACACCCAGCCAACTTAATCAGTTTAGTAACCACTCTCGACTGCTAAATATTAATAGAAGATTCTAGGGTTTTGTTATTTATAGGCAATAAGACAGCAGTATCTTTGTGCAACTGATATTTTGCTTTTAATGATTTCTTTGCAGAGAGTTGCTAAAAGTACAGCATCTATCATAAGAATATTGGATGCATCTGTCATAAGAATATTGGATGCCTGACTTGCCATTTCAGAGTGGCTCTAGGCAAATTACCAAACCTCTCTGGATTTGTAGCCACACAGTAAAATATTGCTAAAGAACTTAGAGGTGTGTCTACTACATAGTTAGGCAGCTGTCTGCTAACTATAATAAACTTCTTAAATAAAATTGACAGAAGTAGATACATATGTGTGCACATATGTAAGAATTTTTATTTTGTTATGTATAATATGGACATACCAATTTCAATTACCATGACTGAATGGTATAATTTTTTAAATATGAAAATTAGAGGGCTTAAAATAGCTCCAAAGATTGTTCAGTAAGTGTATTAGTAGTAAAAGTGAACATTTTTATGTTTCCTTATCTTTTGTTTCCAATCTGGTCAGTATGTTATTAAAGTTTCAGAGGAATGTTAGAGTCCAAATGACATAATCAGAACTTACCTTCCTGACTCAGATTCGAGAGTATCATCATTGAATGTTTCTGCATTAAAATCCAAAGGTTCTGCATCTTGGAGAAGTTCTATTCGGTCCCTTTCAGTCCTATTATTAGCTCTGGTATATTTGGATGCTGTTCAAAAGGATAAAAAAGGGAAATGTCTATTTTTTTATCTTTTTTATATGACACAACTTATGGGTTTACAGGAAGAAAAGTCAACATTATAAAGGATATGAACTTTAATTGGGAAGAAAAATAATGTAAGACAAGTTAACTACACAGTTCCTCTGAAGTCTCAGTTAAAATTACAAATAGTAGAATAGAAAACAACAAGGAAAAATTCTCTAGCCTTACAGCTGTCTAAGTTTAGAAGCAGATACAGAAGACAGACTTAATATGAATTAGAATATTTAACTATGATGACACAATAGTGAATTTGTTCATTACCAAATCAAGTTTCAGTAACGACACTCATTTTTTTGGCTAGAACTAAAAGGGTGTAGTCAACCAAAGCTCTTGAAGAAAGGCAAGCACAGGCAAAATATATAAAATGCAAGTTCCACATTTTATTTCAAATTTTCTAATAGCTACATGAAAAGGTAAAAGACATAGGTGAATTTAATCTTAGTATATTTAATTTTAACACAACACATCCAAAATGTGATCAACATGGGATACCAGCCACATTCAGAGTACTCAATCGTCACATGCAACTAATGATGGCCATCCTGGGCAGTACAGATCTGGAGAGCTCTGCCTTTTCACCATGAAGATTTTCTTTATAAACAACTTTAATTCTCATGATTTTATTTGAATAGTCCAAGTAGCTTCCAAACAACTAGGATACAGTTCTTTGGAAAAACTTACATCTTACATTTTTATCTTCTTGGACTCTGACCTAAATGCAAGGCTTTTCACTGCTTTTTAAAATAATTTTTTGGGAGCCGGGCGTGGTGGCGCACGCCTGTAATCCCAGCACTTGGGAGGCTGAGGCAGGAGGATCGGTGAGAGTTCAAGACCAGCCTGGGCTACAAAACTGAGCTCAAGGCCAGCCTGAACTGTACAGCGAGACCCTGTCTCAAAAAGACAAAAAATAAAATAAAATAAAATAAAATAAAATAAAATAAAATAATTTTTTGGGGCCAGCCAGATATCTCAGTAGAATAGAGTGCCTGCTTAGGCAGAGCTCAGTGGCCAGGCTTGACCCTGCTTTGCTGTGCTGGTGCCAGCCCCACCCCCAGCGTGCCCTGAAAGGGAGATTGAGATTGGGCATGGTGGCATGCGCCTGTAATCCCAGCACTTGGGAAGCTGAACATAGAAGAATCATTATAAGTCTGCTCTACATAGTGAGACCCTGTAGACCCTGCCCAAAATTTATTTATTTATTTATTTATTGATTGATTGTTTCAGAACTTTTGTTTATTTATTTATTTTGATGGCTGGCTCAGCCTGCCCTGAGGGCAGGGCTGGCGCAGCATGTGGTGCCCAGGATCGAACCGCGGTCCCTGCAGCCACCCAAGCCTTCCCAAGTAGGCGCTTTAGACCACTGAGCCATCCTGCCGGGCCCCCAAAATTCATTTAAAAAATCATTTTTTCATTCATTCAACTAATAATAGCTAACTACCACATTCTAGGTTCTCACTAACATATCATGTGAGGCTTGGTGCTTGCTATTCTATTAACCATTTTGCCACACTATGATGTGTCTGCATTCTGTAAACTATAGTAACACCCAATGCCTTTAGAGAAACCTTTTTTTTTTTTTTTTAATCTTACATATTTGGTAAAGGGTCTTATTACACAGCTCAGACTCACACTGATCATTTCAGCCTCCCCAGTGCTGGCATGGCACATGGTACCAGGGATTGAACCTGCGTAGGCAGGCACTTAGACCCCTGCACAATCTTCACAGCCCAGAGAATCCTTCTTCTATTTCAGATTTAACTAAAGTTTGAGCTGTCCACTATTTATTTTATCATAATTATTTCAAATAAATCCCTTTCATCATTAGGATCACTGTCTTACTGTAGATCTGCTTCATTTCTTGTCTGCATTAGCAAAACAGGCTCTAAAATGGTTTGTGTTGCTTCTCTGAAAACCATGCTTTGTAGTGTCATCCAATTCGTTTTTCTAAAAGAAATATCCTATTATGCTTCATTTCAGATTGAAATCTTGTTCAACACACAATTCAAGCTTTTAACCATGAAAATGTCTGTTGCCCAGCATCGGCATGGCCTCCTCTCTTACCAGGCTCCTTGTATGAAGACACTAATCACAGAGAGAAATGCAAAGGTTCTCTGGCTGGCACTCATCACTCTTCCTTCTGATTATAAGCTTTTCACTTGGCTACATACTATTCAATACTAAGTACTAAACTATTTTTTATTATAGAAGTATGTATTTTTTCAACAACTCTTCCCAAGACAGAATACTTTTTCTATTCCCCAAGATGGGTTTCTGGGTACCTGATGTATATCCTTTTATAAAAGCTCCCATGAGGAATCTATAATAATCTGTCAGTAAAATATTTCTAATATTTTCATTTAGCTCTTTTGTACAGTTTCTATAGCTCTAATACTTCCCCATCTCTTCATGCACCTTGCCCAAACTTTCCATTGGATCTTTTTACATATTCACTATGTTAGTCACCATACTGTCTGACAATTTCAATATCTGAGTCACTTCAAGGTCTGGTATGTTGTCAGCTCTAGGTAAAAAATGGCTAATCTTTTCCTTTTTTACATATGTTCATATTTTCTTGAGTACCTCCTAATTTCTGATTAAATGCCAGACATTTTCTAACAAAAAAGTAGAAATTAAGACAAATACCAATTATGCCTAAAATGGGCATAATTCTTTTTTTTTTTTTTTTTTTTTTTTTTTGCAGAATGATGTAAAATACAATATCAGACGAATGTACTGAAGATTTCTATGAAACAGTATCAACCTTATGTTAGGTTATATAAATATTTTTTCATGTGTATGTGTGTTTGTGTGTATGTAAAAGACAAGGAAGAAGTAATATAAAATCAATGGAAATACACTTTTTAAAGTTTCTAGCCAGGCATGGTGGCGTACACCTGTAATCCCAGAACTCGGGAGGCTGAGGCAGGAGGATCAGTGCGAGATCGAGACCAGCCTGGGCTACCAAAGTGAGCTGAAGGCCAGCCTGAACTGCATAGCAAGACCCTGCCTCAAAAAGACCAAAAAAATAAATAAATAAAATAAAGTTTCTAATACTAGCAGAAAATATCATAACATGTCTTATAAGCAGATTGCAAGTCAATGAAATAAAAATCATAAAACAAAAATTAAAATTAGACAATATTCAGAAAATTCATTAAATATTAATTAAAAATTAAATATTTCAAAAATATTCAAAAGTTAAAATTAAATTGAGTTCAACTAAGAGGTACATGTACAAATCTGTAATCAATTCAGAGTACTCAGTATTTCATTAGGTTAACATATACAAAAATATTAACTAGGAAAAAGTTTTCATGATAGTAAAGAATTACTAAAAATAAATAAAACAAAAACAATGGAATGGCAAATATATGAACAGCACTTCTAACAGTTTGGGGCTAGGATATCATACAAAGTTCTAGTATGTCATAGTCATGGACAGAGCCCATGACACTTACTAGAGGCCAGGTGTCACTTGTGGGATTGAACTACTGCTATTTCCTTGATATCCACCCTATAGACCCGAACAGAATCATGATCCATAGGGTGCAGGAGAAGTCCATTTGTAGAGTATGCTAATGGAAATAATTTTGCTGCTGTATACAAAAGAATAATTGAACAACTGCTTTTATACCTCTTTTTCTCCTGTGTTTAATTGTTTACCCTATTTGGTAGGTTCTTTTCATTCTCATTCATGGAGTTCTGGTCATTGTGATCCCTCTCTAGAACACCTTTTAGTAGTCTGTGTAGGGTTGGCATTGTTGTCATGAAATTCTTTAGTTGTTCTTTGTCATGGAAGTATTTCACTTCTCCATTAAACTTGAGAGTTTTGCAAGGTATATTAGTCTGGGTTGGAATTTATTTTCCTGAAAGACTTGTAGTACTTTGCTCCAAGCCCTTCTTGATGTGATGGTTTGTGAAGAGAAATCTGCTGTTATTCTGATGGATTTTCCTTAAGTGTGATCTGTTTCTTTTCTCTAATGGCTTTTAATGTATTGTTCCTGTGCTGAATTTCTGGGATCTTGATTATTATATGTCTGGGTGTGATTTTAATTGGGTTGATATTATTTGGAGTCCTATATTCCTCAGTTATATTTTGAATGTCAAAATTTTTCTCCATATTTAGGAAGTTTCTACTACTACTTCTGTCCATATTATTTTTATTCCATTTCTATGAATTTCTTCCTTCTCATTGATGCCTTTTAGTCTTATGTTATTTATCTCTGCATCATCTTGCAGATGTTGGAATACTTTTTCCTGCATCCTAGTTGTTTTTATGACATCTTTTCCTACCTTTTCACTCACGGCAATGGTGTTTTTAAGGTCAGAAAGCCTATTTTCACTTTCATTCAAATGGTTTTGCCAGCTTAGGACTGAGGTTTTAATTTCCTGTATAGCACTTTGAATTTGCTTCATGCATTGTATTTCTTTTCTATACTGCTTCCTCAAGGATTCCACCATTTTTTTCTATTTTCTATTTTTTTTATCAGTGTTTCCTTTACAAGTACTTAGTACTTCTTTCATTATAGTTATCATTTCTTCTTTTACTTCAGAAACTATTCCTTTTTTTTTTTCTTCTTCTTTTTTGTCTTTTTTGAGACAGGGTCTCACTATCCAGAAATTATTTCTGATATGATTTCCTCTGTACCTTTCTGCAGTTGTTTCTTTACTCCAGACACTATTACTTCAGAGATTTCAGGTGTCTGATTTCCAATTTCTTCTATGCTATTGTCTCATGCATTTGTTCTGGGCGGGCTCAGGGCCTGAGGAAATATTATGCTCCTCTGTCATTCTGTATAGCTCTGGCTTCTTATCTTTAGTTCAGAGATTTGGCAGTTATTACCTTAGCACCAGATCAGGATCTACCAAGTTTAAACTCATCCAAGTGGGCATGGCTTGGGTCTGGCTGCTGTGCTCCACTTCTTCCTGCAGCAGCCCTTGCAAGTGAACCCTCTGTGCCACTCTAGCAAGATGTTCTGATCCTGGATGAGCTGGGTGTGTCTTGCCTCTAGCCTCTCTGCAGTGAGTTCTGCTGCAGGGTTCCAAACCAGGTCTGTCTGATGGAGGAAGTTAGACATACATGCCTGGCCTGGGTGCTGGCTGGAGTGAGGATCCAGAGGGCACCAGGCACCCCACTCCGGGCATACTTCTATTAGGTGATCAGCGTTGAGGTCTGAAACTAGCCTATTTATAATTTGTAGTTAATGTGAATTTGGACTTTGTTGTTGCCTTAAATTCCCTTAAATCCCCACAGACTGCACATTTCCCTAAAAACAGACTATCAATACCGTAGGTTTTGTAGGGCCTCAAGGGTCAAATGGTTTTCTCTCAGAACTGTTTCTAGCCTTGGAGTTTAACAGTCACTGCATGCCTATTCCATGCAGTAGGGAGAAGACAGTATGTCTGTATTTCTCCATCAGCAGAGTACTGCTGTGTAAAACTTATCACTTGCTGGAAGGGAAGGCCGTTTTCTTCTTTCATTTTCAGTCTATACAGGCCCCTGGACACTGAAGCCTCAGTGGTGGGACCCCCTCAGCATTATATCTTTCCCAGAAACATACAGGCTTTACCTTCACAACAGTGCAAAGTTCTAGGCAAAAACAGAGACAAACAGCACCTTTCTAGAGACACATGGCTTCTCTGCCTTGTGCCACTGTGGTCAGTGCTATGGGAGGTTTCCTAACACACACTATTGATAGGTTGTGTTTCTGTTTTGTATCAATTCCTCTTTAAAATGTGAGCATCCCAAAGACATTTATCTTCTTTATATAACTGTAAACATGGAAAAAGTATCTGCCATGTCTGAGTCAGCAAACTATGACAAAAATGACTGAGTAACTGGTATCTACCTATAGAAAAATATAAAAAATATCAAGATAAATACTAGAAATAAGTACTTACCTAGAACATGCATGGGATAAGTGTTCATGCTACTTAGGTTAGCATAATTCAACTATTTATTTGGTATTTTTCTTCCCTATTAAAATATATATTTGAATTTCTCTTTCCTTGTACATATGAAGAAATATAAGAAAGTATATTCACTAAAGATGACTCTTACAAAATCTAGGCAATTCCAGATTAGTATCCTAATTATCAGTCTATATGCAGACAAATACAGGAAAAAATTCTAAGCAGATGAAAAAATATAAACTACTAAAACCCCACC
>PVJA010048032.1:0-14385 GCA_004027025.1 Myocastor coypus | reverse complement strand
AAAAAAAAAAAAAAAAATTGCTAAACAAAGGGGCTCTGAACAAAATAATGACCATGATATCCTTCCCCAGTGTAATTATGTAGCAAACCTTCCAAATTAGGGTGTAAAGATTTTGGCCCTCCCTATTTAAGTAAAGGCATTCTTAAATCATTTTTATTATGTTTTTATTTTTATTAGTACCTGTGTGCAATACATCCATTTTACAATCATCCTAGGGAGTGGTTACATGTATATAATATATGTTGTTCCTATCCCTTCCCTTCCCCCTCTCTCCCTTCTCCTCTAATTCCCTGTTATAGTCAGTGGTTTACAAGAAAACAGATTTAACTCAGAACATATAATTTACAGAATTATTTCAGAATATTCACACAAAAAGACAATTTCAGAAGAGTGCAAGGGGTCTGCCTACAAGCCAGAATCTCAAAGAATTCAGCCAAGGGCCTAGAGCCCACAGCAATGTCCGTCCAAGGTCTGTATTAAGCATCTGCACTGGGAAGGTCTGAAGGTCAGTGGTGGAAGCTAGAACATCTGCACCAGTTGGATGAAGGATCTGTGCCCACCGGTGGAGGGATCTACACTGGAGCCAGGAGGTGATAGTTAAGGCAAAGACTACAGCTCCACCAAAGAGAATAGTAGTGATCCCCCAAAACAGGGAGGTCCAGAGCTCCTCCAGTGATGAGAACAGCTGAGTTCAACTGGAAAAACCACCCCCAAAAAGCTTCCACAGGAAAATCAGCAGTATACAATCTTTCCCACTCCTTCTCCCTTCACGCCATTGGCAACGATCCTCAGATGGGTCTTGCACAGCCAGAACCACCCCAACTCAGTTCATCTGACCACTTCCACCAGTCTCCCTAACTCCCCTTCCCCCATTTTCATTCTTGGCTATGTTATTAATCTTAACTCATGTTTATGGCATATAATGTTTACATTCATTGAGGCTATTAGGTTCCTTTCTGTGACACATCTTTATCCTACTTATTTCCCCTCCCCCTCATCCTTTGCCCTTGTTCCCCTAGACATTTTCCCATTTATAACAAGTCCAGCACCTCCTCTCCTTCTATACACCCTTTATTATTCTCTTTGTCATACTTTGCTTTGCTCAAATAAGAGATACCATATGCTATTCAATCTTGTGTGTCTGGTTTATATCACTCCACATTATATTTTCTAAGTTCCTTCATTTACCCACAAATCTCTTCAATTTGTCCTTCTTTATAGCTGAAAAGTATTCCATTATATTTAAATACCACATTTTCTTCGCCTAGTCATTGGTTGATAGGTTTAATAAGATCTAAAGGTTTATAACTTCCAACGCGTCCAGAATGCAATAAAAAGTACTTAGTATTAGAAAATAAAACAATGCTAACAGTTCTCAAGGGAGAATATCGTCCAGAGATGCCAGCTTGAGATAATCTACATGTTGGAATCATCACAAAAAAGTACTTTGAAGAGCTATTGTAAGCATGCTCCAGAGGTAAAGGTGAACACTCTTAAAATGAATAGAAACACAGACGTGCTCAGCAGAGAAATAAAAACCATTATTAGGTTTCTCTGCCTAACTTCTATTAGGTGAAAATTTTAGAACTAAATAGAATGAACATCTAAAATTAAAAAGTCATTGAATTGGTGCAGTACCATGAAGATGACAGAGCATCAGCAAACTTAACAATCAATGAAATTATCTGACCCAAACAGCAAAGAAAATTAAAAATCTTGAAAATTAATAGAGCCTTAGGAACCCATGAAATAATATCAAAAGTTCTCAAGTTGTGACCTTGGAGTCCCAAAATCAGAAGAGAGAGAGATTTTGCTGGCTATGGGAATGGGCCTCTATCAATGAAGCAGAATAGAAAGCTATTTCTCTCTTTCTTTATATGACTGTTCTCCAAAGGATATGCCCTTCAGAGGATTTTTTCATAGCACGTATATGATGAAATTGTCTGTGGGACCAGTTGCCCTACTCAATAAAAGATGTACAAGTGGGCACGTTGACAGGGCTGACAGCTTACATGGGTGCAAAACATGGACCCTCCTTCACCAAGGCTGTTGGGTGCTGCTACTTGCCAAGTGTATGACTTGCCAACAGCACTGCCCCACCTTGAGCCCTGCTGTGCTACAGTTCCTTAGGTGAACTAGCTGGCCACCTACTAGCAAGTTTATTACACTGCTTCCATTTCATCACAAAAAGGAGGAACTTGTATGTCTTCACAGGACCGGGTTTATATTTTGGACTAGAATTGGTCTTCTCTGCCATACTTCCTTCAGTACTGCCACCCATGGAACTGCAAATCCCTTATCACTGTAATGCTATCTTGCACACATCATTTCTGAGTAAAGAACTCATTTTATACCAACTGGAGTAGTAAGGGTCTCACCCTTATGGTACTGCATGCTACAACCCTATTTTTAAAAAAGCAGGACTAAGAGAAAGCTAGAATGGTCTGCTGAAAATTTAGTTACAGAAGTAGATGGCAGGCAATACCAAGAAAGGGCAGAGTTCCATCATAGAAAGTGGTACACAGTTCACACTGGCAGCCAGTCAACGCACAAAGTTGTTTCCGCACAGCCAGAATACACTGATTTAAGAATGTAAGGGTTGGGCCAGCGAGATAGCTCAGCAGACTAACGCACTTGCTTAGGCAAGCTTATGCAAGTGCAGGGACTGTAGTTCCATCCCCTGTACCACATGCCCCACCAGCCCCACTCCCAGGTCACACAGAGCCAGCCACAGAGTCCAGGTACAGTGGGGCACACCTGTAATCCAGCACTGGGGAGGCTGAGAGCAGGAGGATCACCACAAGTCCGACCTGCACAGTGAGACCCTGTAATAAACAAATACATTAAATAAATAAATAAATTAATTAATTAATTAAATAAATAAGTGAGTCAATTCACTACTATTCCTAAAATGCACTCACATGACTTTTAATTCCTGTTCCTACCACTTTGAATTTTGCAGGTTTGGGGTCTTCACTACTCACCCCACAGGAATGCTTCCTGTCCCTGAATAACAATTCCATTCAACTGGAGTTCAGACAAATCACATGGTCTTTTGGGCTCTGTGAGCCTCTAACCCAACAGAATAAGAAAGGGAAATACATATGGCAGTTCAATAACTGTGACTACTCAGCAGAAATTAAGCTATTGTTCATAAGAGCAAAAAAAGACCGTGTCTAAAACTCAAAAGGTTCTCTGGGCAATCTCTCAGTATTTCTGTGTGCAAAAATTAAACAATTAATGGGAAGCTGTAGAAGATCAAAATACAGCCAGGAACACTGACATTTCAAAATCTTCAAGAATGAAGATTTGGGTTTCCCCTTCAGAGAAAAAAACACTTGCCAGGTAAGGTTTCCTATGGACAACAGAAGCATGGACAGTGGAAGAAGGAAATCACCAAGGTCAGATACAGACTTGTGGCTATAGAGATGTGGACTGCAGCAGCTATGTGTGCTCAGTACACATTTTGGCGTGTGTATGTGTGTGTGTGTATGTGTTTTGTCTGGGTCCTCCTTTCCTTGTTATCTTTGTTATGAATATTTTGGGAGGTGGTAATTTCATATCTAGTCTCAAAATAACATTAGTTAAAGAAGACTGTGGCTGAAGTTGATGAGATAGATACAGGAATTATTTTCTGGTGTTAAAATTGCATATCACACGCTGGAAAGAGGATGAGTCTTTGCTTCTAGAAAGCATGGTTGAGTAGCTAAACTCAGACACAAGTCAGGCTTCCATCTTAGTAAATGTATTACACTGGTAACAGTGGGGCCCGCAATGTTTCACTCAAGAGTCTTGAAAAACAACTTTCAACGTTAGATATGAATGATTAAGGAATAACATAGAATCTACATCCTGGGCCAAAATATCTATTCCTTTTACAATCCAACAATAACAGAAATTTCAAAAAATCTGTGATGGATGATCTCAGCAGCAGTGTGGAGGGAACATTAGAAAACTGAAAGACAGAGCAATAGCTGACAAAAAAAATAAATGACAGAATGAGAATAAGCAAGCGAACAAGTAAAGAGTGCCCCCAGGGACCTGAGACTTAACAAAAGGTCTAACGTTCACATTTTAAGGGTTCCAAAGGGAGAGAAGGAACTGGGCGGATGTTGAAAATTTACTCAAAGATATATTGCATGAAAATTTTTAAAATTAGATCCAAGTTCCCCATGAGGTCAACACTGAAACTAACCAGTGAATTTGATTCAGTTCTCATTCAATTTGGTTTGCAACCAGAATCACAAAAAGAAGTTCATGAACCAAGATATCACTGTAAGTTGTAAAAGATAGAGAAGCCCTCGAGAAGATAAATACAAAGAAGTTAAACCAGACATCATATTGAATCACAATCAAGCTTTGAAAAAGTGAGTAAGTTTGGAAACTAGTGAGAGAAATGATAAAAATCTCTTCCAGAAAATAGAAGAGGTGCAAATACTCTCAAACTTATTTGTGATGCTCATGCTACCCTAATTCTAGAAGATGGCAAAGATGGCACAGGAAAAGAAAGTCCCAAGCCAAGAATCAATAATAAACACAGACATAAACGCCCTAAACAGCCAGGTATGGTAGTGTACTAGAGAGACTAGTGCAGGAGGAGCATCTTGAGTTAGTGGCCAGCTTCAACTGGGCTACACAATGAGCTTAAGGCCAATCTGAGCTATGTAGTGAGACACTGTTGAAAAAAATAAATAATTAAACAAAATAGTCAACTGTTAAAAAAAGAGAAAAAAATTAATGTTTATTGAAAGTGTTAATGTTTAACTGTTTGATCAATCTTATACCCCGATATCCATTAATCTACACTGATCCGATGATGAAAATATGTAATATAACCATTGTTAAATTTAAAAAAAATCAATTAAAAAAGCCAAAATATATCAAAATATATGCCATAACTAAGAGGAGATTGCTCCAAGAACTCAAGATTGCTTCAGTACTCAAAAATCAGTCAATGTAATTCACCAATAGAAAGACTAAAGAAAAAATCATATAAACTTATGCAGCAAATAAATTAGATAATTCAATATCTGTTAGTGGTAAGGTTGTTTTTTATTTATTTATTTATTTTTTTTTTTTTTTTTTTTTTTTTTTTTTTTTTTTTTTTGTCTTTTTGAGACAGGGTCTCACTATGCAGTTCAGGCTGGCCTTGAGCTCACTTTTGTAGCCCAGGCTGGTCTCGAACTTACAATGATCCTCCTGCATCAGCTTCCTGAGTGCTGGGATTATAGGTGTGCGCCACCACGCCCAGCTCTAGCGGTAAGGTTTTTAAACCTCTCAGAAAACATAGAACATTCTTGGAAACAAGCATTTACCCTCCCCCAATAAAAGCCTACAGTTAGCATTATACTTGTCATGCAAAACCCAGTGTCATTCCCAAGATTCAGAGCAATGCAAGTTTACCTTTGTCATTATGCACTCAATCTAGTGCTGGCCATTCCTGCCACTGTGATTAGACAAATGGAAGAAGTGAAAGCCACAAAGACAGTAAACGAAAAGATAAAACTCTCTATATTTTCAGATTATGTAAATATAAATATAGGAAATATCCCAAACAAACCTGTGTTAAAATAACTTAAAATTACTCCCTGAACAGTATTCACCAGTATTTAAAATGAAGTAAACAATATAATGTTGGTAATATTCTAATCACTGTAGTCATTTTCTGGACTTCTACTAAACTAATAACCCAAATACTGAAAAGACTGAGTCTACACATAAAGAATGAGTTAGGGTAAGAAAAAACATGCAGGTCAATAATTTAGATTATAGAAGTTTTTCAACCTTTTATATCAGAAGGTCCCAAACAGCCACCATCTCTAACAACCTGAGGTAAAGCAAGTAGCTCAGTGGTAGAGAGTTTGCCTACTGAGTGTGAGCACCTGGGTTCAACTTCCACTGCTACAAAAGAAGAAAGGAAAGACTTGTTAGAAGGGTCTTTACTTAAATGTCCATTTAACTGAGTCTTACTTAACTAATTAAAACATACCAGGATTGGTCTAGTTTCAGGTTGTTAGTAAGGATAGAATTTTCCCTGTCAGGATCTACAAAGATTTGTATAACTATGTAACTATAAATATAGATAGTGATTCTGATCTGGCTGCTTAACATCACCCAGTTTAAACTATCTGATTATAGGATCCTTTATTTAATTTGAAAGGTTATGAGGTAAGGAAATTTTAGCTTGATTTATTACTTGGATTGATCAGCATAGATGGCACTCCAGAAACATGGGCTTGCCATACATGATTTTTGTTTTGGTAAACATTTTAAAAGTAAAACCATTTACATGTTGTTATGGTTTGTGTCTAGCTATGGCCCAAAGTCATCTGCAGTCAGGGGATAGGCTTCTGGAGTTTGTGATTGATTCACGGTCCAATGCTGGGATTACTGGTGTGAGTGCTACTACACCCACACTGGGGCAGGTCGCCTGCATACAATGTAAGGAAGGCAAAGAGACTTGCTCTTGATGATCTTCCTCTTTGCTCTTGCTGTTTCTGCTTCCATGAACTCTTGTCCTCTGCCACATGTCACTCTGTCTTGGAGCCAGCTAAGTATAGACTGAGACCTCCACAAACTGGGAGCTAAAGAGACCTTTCCTTCTTTAATTTTGGGTGTCAAGTATTTTGTCTCAGCAATGAGAAAAAAGTAACTAAGCACTATACTTATGTGGGCACACTTCTGTGGTAGCTGGTCTCTAGAGATGTCTGTGTTAGCTTTTCATTGCTATGACCAAATATTTGAGAACAAAAGAGAAAAGATTAATTTTGGTTCATGATTTCAGTTCCTGGTTAGTTGGATCCATTGCATTTAAGCCTTTGGCAAGGTAGGAGCATCATGGTAGAAAGCATGACTGAGGAATTGTAGCCACTTAATTGGAGTGAGGAAGAAGTGAAAGAGAGAAAAGGAGGGAGAAGAGAGAAAAAGAGAGGGAGGGAGGACACAAAGCAAGAGGGAGAGGAAGGGAAAAAAGAGAGAAAGGAAGGAGGAGGAGGAAGAGAAAAGGAAGACAGAAGGAAAGAAGAGGAAGAGAAAGAGAAAAAAGGAGAAGGTGAGAGTCATAGAATAAGGTGCCAGGGATGAGCTAGCATCCCCACAGTCATCTCATGACCCAGGCCTTTCAGTGATGTTTCACCTCCCAATAGCTAAGAACTCATCAGTGAGTGCCACCCCTGTGTAACCAGGGTTAATCCACTGATGAGGTGAATGCCTTGATGATCTGATCAATTCCCCTAAACCCCAACTCTTAATGTTGCTGCACTGGGAAGCAAGCCTCTGGTACAATGAATTTTGTGGGGGGAATATTTTAAATCCAAACCATGAGAACGGCTCTTATCAGCCAGTCCTCCTGAGAGTCATACCCTTGGATGTGGCCTTCAACAAATCAAAAGAAGGCAGGAGGTATTATGAGATTTCCAAGGCTCGCTTTCACCAGGAGCTGAAGCTTTTCATCTTACCCTGGACCTTTTGGAAAGCTTCCTCTTGGGATGTCCTTTCTCAGAGCCACGCTGCATGATCACATGAAGAGGTCGATAGCTCCAGCTAAACTTGTAGGCAGCATTCCCTCTCCACTGCCAGCCATAAGAATGTGCTATCTTGGATGTCCAGTCCAGCTGAGTCTTGCATGCTTCCGGCCCCTCCCACCTGCTGGCTGTCATCCACTAGAGACTGCAAGAGACAGCTCTGCTTGCCTGTCCCTGGAGCAGTCAGTCACTGGCACCAGGAAGGTGATAATGTAGCCTCCTCCTAGCTCTGAGGAAAAGAGTTCCTGTTAGCCATAGGCAACTCTTCTCAGGATTCAAGGCTTTCAGTACTGAACCTGAAGGGTCCTGGGCAAACTGACTGAGTTTACTATAGCATCTGACATTGAGGAGGGCCCAGGTGAGGCACCAGTACTACTTACTAGATTGCATGGGGGTCTTGATGTGTGAAAACTTCCTCTGATAATGTAGAGGGGATGGTTAGTGGTGAAAAGATGTGGCCTCTGTCTTCAAGGATCCCCAGTCCTGGTGGGAGACTCACAGTCATGATCATGACTGCAGTGAGTGGAAGGAAGCTCTGGGTATTCTGGGGATTCAGAAAAGGGACCCCTTTCTAGTGTGCTGAGTGAAGTTTAGAGGCACAGACCTCCCCAAGTAGAAGCCCCAAAAGATTTGAAGCATATGAGTTATTTAGTGAGGTGAAGAAATTGAGAGGGGGAAAGATGAGTTATGATATAACCAGGAACATGATGAGTAAAAGAGAGAAACTGAGGCTAAGAAAAAACAGGGGAGGTCCCAGCATGGACCTGGAGCTGCTTCATACATTTGCTGCTGAAAACAAATTATCCAACATCAGGCAGAATTCTAGAGTTTGTGCTTAGTTCATGATCCAGTGCTGGGATTATGGGCCACCCTGGGGTGGATAGCCTGAATACAATATAAGGAAGGGAAGAGGCTTGCTAGCTATTGCAGCAGCTGCTCCTCCCTTTGTTCTTTGTTGTTTTCTGTTATCATGAACAGCTGCCCTCTGCCATGTGCCACTCTGACTTGAAGCCAGCCGGGTATGGACGGAAACCTCCACAAACTGTGAACTAAATAAATCTTTCCATTCTTAATTTTGGGCATGGGTATTTAGTCCTAGCAATGAAAGAAAACTAATGAAGGCATATATGCATGTCAGGGAGAGACATAGACAGACAGACAGACAGACAGACAGACAGACATAAAGCCAAGGACAGTTTTTAAGTACATTAATTAAAAGCACACTCTGATTGACTAATAATGAATGAAAAATTTCCCAAAAAATCTTAGAGCTGTTTTCTAACGCTGTTTTCTTTTCTGGTAAAGAAAGACACTACAGAAAACTTCTACTTTAACTGTTCAAAGTAACCAGTATTACTAATGGGGAGAGGACTTGATATTACTTGTGAAACCAATGTATCAAAATCAATTTTAAGTAAAATGTAATTATATCTTCACACTAGTAAATCAAAGTCCAATATGAAGATTTTATATGTGCATCAGTGAAAACAACTATTGAGGTTCATGTTCTGGAAAAGAATATCAGGACAGATGTGGCACTGCACACCTGGAATTCCCACACTCGGGAGGCTTAGGCAGGAGGATCATTTCGAGTTGAGATCATCCTGCGAAGCAAAGTGAGCTCAAGGCCAGCCTGAACTGCATAGTGAGACCCTGTCTCAAAAAGATACAAATACACACACACACACACACACACACACACACACACCAACTTAATGTCTCTTCATAAAAAGAAAATGTAATTTGAAGATACTTAATAGTTGCCTTTTTTTCCAGCAACATGCTTGCCTCAGCTGAGCTTCTCCATTCTGTGAGAAGCATCAATTCCTCACTGCTGTCTGAGGCACCAATCATTGATTCAGGATCAAGTCCTCCGGTAATGCCTCAGAACTTGTCAGCAGTAGCTCTTTTGCTCTTTGACTTGCTAACATGAGGTATTTCCTTTCTATACTATTTCCTACCAGCTTCTTAAAATTAAAGAATGCTTCGATGAACTCTGGACAATATAAATTTTCTTTAACCTTCAAAGTCAGGTTAGCATCTGTAAATCCTTTTCACTTCAGGAGACACTCTACTTCCCCACTCCCTTTGTCAGTTCTCTATATTTTCTGCCACAAATTCTTCAGGCTCTACCTCCTCAATATTTTACTCTTTAAGTCCTATTTATTTCCCATTCTTTTACAATGTAGAATTTTTGGAAATCATTTTTATTGCAGACGAATACTTTCACTCACCACTTCCAACATGCTCTGGATCAGGGCTCTGCTGTATCTCCCCTATATAATCTTTCTTAAAAAAGAAAATTAAAAACTCTTCATAAGTGAGTTAAGCAAGATGGTAGGGCACAAGATAAACCTACAAAATCAAGTGAATTTCTTTATGCTAGCCATAAATAAATACATAATAACTGTACAAATAAAATAATCCATTTATAATTACTATAATAAAAGCCCTTGGGTGTAGATTTAAAATACCTGCCAAAGACATTTATACCAAATACACAAACAAGAAAGATTAAATAAAATATCTACATGAATGGAGTGACAGAGATATTTCATATTCATGAATTAAAGGATTCAACACAGAAAAGAGGATGGATCTCCCAAATCAATATATAAGATTAATATAATTTCTATCAAAATCTTAGAAAGACTTTTTGTACAGATAGCCAAGGTAATTCCAACATGTATATAGAGAGTTGTAGGAAATAAATGACTAAAACAATCTTGAAAAAGGAAAAGAAAGTAAAATCAATCTTCTTGATTTTATAATTTATTATGTAGTTACAGTACTCAAGACTGTGGGATTACCAAAGAAATAGTCTCAAAGATGAATGGAGCAGACATGAGAATCCAGACCTAGAGCAACACAAATAGCTGAAAAATACCTGACTTTTATGAAAGTACAAAGGTAATTTTTTCATGGATAAAAATACGTTCTTTCAATAAATAGCATCAGAGAAATTAGACATCTATAGGCAAAAAGAAAACTTTGACCTAAGTCTCATACATAAAAGTCAATGACTTCATTCAAAGGTGTCATGGTAAATTTAAACATAATACTATAAAACTTAAAGCTTTTTAAATGTACTTGTACAGCGTCTCACTATGTAGCTCAGACTTGTAGTGATCCTCCTGTTTCAGCCTCCCCAGAACAGGGGTTATAGGCATTTGCCACCATGCCCCAACATGGTGGTGGGCTCTGCTCACCCAGGAGTGGGGCCAACAGGGCCTGTGGTGCCAGGGATCGAGCCTGGTCCCTGCACTTGCCTAAGCATGTGTTTAAATATAATACTATAAAATTCTTAGGAAAAATGACATAAGAGGAGCTGGGGATTTGGCTCAGCGGTAGAATGCTTGCCTAGCGAGCTGGAAGCCCTGGGTTCAGTCCTCGGCACCAAAAAAAAGAATAAAACCTCCTGTAAAAATGAAATAAGAACAAAAATTATGACACAGAAAAGAAAAGTTTGATATGTTAGATTTCTTCAAAAATAAAAAGTTCAACTCTGTGAAAGATCCTACTAAGAAAATGAAAAATGAAGAGGCTGTAGCCTGGGAGAAAATATTCTCAAATAATATATCCAACAATGGACTACCATTGAACATATATATAAAGGATATTTAAAGCAATAGTAAAAATAAATCAGAATAAAAAAATAAGACATGAAATAGCATTTTGATCAAGAGTTGATGAAGAAATAAGAACATAAAGAGACATTTAAAAACATTAGCACCAGAGAAATGCCAGGCGTGGTGGCGCATGCCTGTAATCCCAGCACTTGGGAGGCTGAGGCAGGAGGATCGGTGCGAGTTCCAGACCAGCCTGGGCTACAAAAGTGAGCTCAAGGCCAGCCTCAACTGCATAGAGAGACCCTGTCTCAAAAAGCAAAAAAAAAAAAAAAAGCACCAGAGAAATACAAATAAAACCACAAAGAGATCCCACTAGCAAGCCATTGCAGTGGCTAAATTTTAAAAATAATAATAATATCAAAGACTGCAAGGATATAGGGAAACTGAGTGATCTTTACATTTCTTCTAGGTATGTGAAATGATATGTCCATTCTGGAAAAGTAGCCCATTTCTTTAAAACACCAAACATGCAATTGCCATGAGACCTACAAATTGCACTCCTAGTAATTTTTCCCAGAGAAGTGAAATCTTGTGATCCCCAAAACCTGTGCACGAATGTCCATAACATCTTTTTTTGTAATATCAAACATTAGAGAAAACCAGATGTCTCTCAATGGGCAAAAAGCCAAACTATAACACAGCTATGCCATTACTCAGCAGTAAAAAGCAACAAATTATGGATATAAGCAACAAGCTGAATAGCTCTCTGAAAAATACTGAGTGGGGGAAGAGGAGCATTTTGTAATATCAGTTAATTGAGAAATTGAAGAAGGAAGACTGTTGAGTTCAAGGCCAGTCTGCGCAACATAATAAGAGCCTATCTTAAAAAATAAAAACACAAAAATGGATTCAGAGAAGAGTTCATGCTGCTATGCAAATTATCCTATAAATAAAAAAAAAGTTTCAATAAAATGATACAGTACAGATGAGTGATTTTCAGGAGCTAAAGAGCAGGTATAAAACTTCTGAATTCTAGTCCAGCAGCTCAGAAACCTAGAAATTGCTACTTGGTTACAACGGTCAAAAGCATGAACAAACTGAAATCAACAATTCTTGGTGGAGCCTTAACAAGTGAGATTTTGAGGAGGAAAAACTGCTACCACTAAAATTGGAGCAACTGGCAAGTGAATGGAGGGTATCGCACCTGAAAAAGGCCCAAGTCCACAAGCAGAAACCTCTGTAGAACAGGCTTCTGGGATAGAAATCTGAGCTGTAACTGATGGGTTTTTGGAGGTTCAGTGTAGACAGTTCTGCAATAATGCAGAACAATAATGTCCAGACTAAAATCTCATAGAGCCTTAGCCATGAGAGAACCCCCAGATTTTTGTCAGTTACACACTGACATTCCACAGGGTTCTCATAGTGAATATCAGGGAGGAAACCTGAGGTGCTACCACAGGAGCAGCAAGAAAAGGAACTATTTTTACTTGTGTGGGAATGTTCTGTTGTTCTTTTTCTTTTTTGGTCTTTTTGAGATGGGATCATGCTATGTAATTCAGGCTGGCCTTGAGTTCACTTATGTAGCCCAGGCTGTTCTCAAACTCACAATGATCCTCCTGCCTCAGCTTCCCAAGGGCTGCTGTTGTTTTAATAAGGGCTCACACCTCATCAAAGAGGCCTCACACACTTGCCCTCCCTTGGCTCACACCACGGCACTAAAGACCCATGTACAGAAGTGCCTTCTATCCAGTTCATCAAGTCTAGCTACCAAGAAAAAAAGTTATAAGGTATGCTAAAGGGAAAAAATGTAGTTTAAAGTCACAGAGATGTAAAAAAAAAAAGACTCTGAGGTGACAAGCACTATAGTTATATGGCAATTAGTGGACCAGTCATTTACAATAATTATGACTAAACATGCTCAGTTTTCTTAGGGACAAAATAGCAGACTGGAACAGACAGACTGTGTAGGCAGAGAGATGCAAATTTTAAAGCCCCAAAAGAAGTGTTAGAGATAAAAACACTATAAAAGAAATGGAGAATGCCTTGAATGAATTTATTAATAGACAGGATGAAGCTAAGGAGACAACCTCTGAGTTTTTAAAAAATATCTCAATAAAAACCTCCCAAACAGAAAAGGAGAGAAAACAGAACAGAATATTCAAAAACTACAAAAAGTAAAGCATACACATAATGAAAATTCAAGGCAACAGAAAGGAAGAGAATGAATAGTTAGTTAAAATGATAATAGCCAAGATTTTTCCCCAAATTAATGTCACACAACTAACCACAGATACAGGAAGCTCAAAGAATACCAAGCAGGATGAACGCCAGAAACACAGATAACTAGGCATATAATTTTTCAAACTAGAGAAAAACAAAGCCAAGTTTTATATCTTGAAAGAATCCAGAAAGAGGAGAAAACACCTTCTCTAGAAGAAAGATTGAAATTACATCTGAAACTCAAAAACAGTGCAAGCAAGAAGAGAATGGAGTGATATATTTTATGTTGAGGAAAAAAATAAACTTTAAAATGTTCAATAGAGGCGGGCGTGGTGGCGCACACCTGTAATCCCAGCACTCGGGAGGCTGAGGCAGGAGGATCGGTGCAAGTTCAAGACCAGCCAGGGCTACAAAAAGTGAGCTCAAGGCCAGCCTGAACTGCACAGTGAGACCCTGTCTCAAAATGACAAAAAAATAAAATAAAATAAAATAAAATGCTCAATAAAAGTGACAAGGGCCAAAAGAAAGTGAAGAGAAGACAGAAACAGGAACAAAGAATGGGAAAGTATAATATATATTAATCCAACTTTATTAGCAATCATTTTGAGCACCAATGGTTTCAATAAACTATCTGAAAGACAAAGAGGCTGTATTAAAAAAACAAGGCATAATTTTATGTTCTTTACAAGAGACCGACTTTAAGTAATCAAAGTCACCACAATTAAAGTCACCTATAGATCAAAAGTAAATAAATATACAGAGGCAGACAAACACACCAAAGCTAGTCAAAAGAAAGCAATAGTAGCTATAGTAACTTCAGATATAGTAGGGGACACAGAGAGGCATTATGTAATGACTTAGGGTTAATTCTCCAGGAAGACACAACAGTTCTTAACATGTATGACTAAACAAGATAGTATCAGATAAAAGGGGCAAAAACTGATAAAACTGAAAGAGAAACAAGGAATCCATTATTATACTTGAAAGCATCGACACCCTTCTGTCAGCTAGAAGTGGTGGCACAGGTCTATAATTCCAGTAGAATGGATCCAGTACAAGGCAAGAGGATCATC
>PVJA010048031.1:0-14393 GCA_004027025.1 Myocastor coypus | reverse complement strand
TATCTATTACATTTCTTAAAAAGAAAAAAAAATCAGTCTCCACATTATTTTGATTAGTAAGCAACCTGAGTATCTATTGTAGTACCTCAGTTACAGCTAAAGCAATATGTCTTCTAAAGTCTGTTTCTATTGGATCTACAGGGTGCCATTACACAGATCTTGGACTCATAGTGACTCTGTTGTTTTCAGCCTCCCAAGCACTGGAATTACAGGTGCAGGCCACCACTCGACATCTCAGCATACCCTGGGGGCAGGTCCAGTGCAGCACTCTAGAGGCTCGAACCCCTGGCCACTGTATCTGCCTAAGCAGGCTTTAATTGGCTGAGCTATTTGACCTGCCTAAGTTCAGAGTCCAAACACTTGGGGGAGGGGAGAGGAGTTTTTTCCACATTAGACTTATGTTTCTTTTCTTTTCTTTTTTTTTTTTTTTTTGTCTTTTTGAGACAGGGTCTCACTATGCAGTTCAGGCTGGCCTTGAGTTCACTTTTGTAGCCCAGGCTGGTCTCGAACTCGCACTGATCCTCCTGCCTCAGCCTCACAAGTGCTGGAATTACAGGTGTGCACCACCACGCCCAGCTTCTTTCTTATGAAGCATCTTTTCGCCTTTTCCTCACTTTTGCATCACATAAATCTGTCTCCCTGTTTCCACACATTTTGTTTAACATGTACAAAACTAAGACAAAGCTCATCCTAAGGTATGAAGGCTGTTTTTGAAAAAAGTGAGATGACACTACAATATAAGCATGTAGCACTGTCTTCTCAACATGAAGTGCACATGTGCTTCCTTATCAGTACATGTGAAGCCAGTTTCATCTTTACAATTGCTACTTTCCACTGAACAGCAATTTTACATAACTTCTGATTTTGGCAGTGATTAACAATGCTGCAGTATCCACCCTATAACCTATCTTTAGGCACTTGTTTGACTATTTCTGTGAGGATTCTTAAAAACAGAATGGCTGAGCAAATGAAATACACATTTAAAACTGTGACAAACATACCAAGCACTCCTTTAAAGTACCAAGATGCATATATAAGAACTTCCTGCTCCATACTGCTGCCAATAATGATTAATATTGAAAATGGATGTCAACCCTATAGTGATCAATAGTATTTCATTGTTCTAATCTGTAGAATTTAAGCACATTTCTGTACTTATATTGGACACTTGTTCTGTCAACTACCCATGTGGGTCCTCATTATTTTCATATTAATTTATGACACTGCCTGAAGGTAGAAGCATTTGAAGACACTTACTTTAAATTCTCTGAAACTGTCTTGGCTTTATTGTAGTGTCCCCCAACTGGATTTGCAGCAGCGACAATGGAAGTTCTTGCCGGAAGGCTACAGACCACACCAGCCTTAGCAAGGCTAATGCTCTGCTGTTCCATGGCTTCTAGTAAGGCTTGGTGTTGGTTTCCCATCTTATCAAACTCATCTATTCCACAAATGCCTTCAGTCACAGGAGAACAATAGACAAAGTGTTTTCCTTTGGTCAAATTCCAAGTTTAACAAAAGAGAAATTGTTCCACTATCAAGCATTATTTCCATTTGATTTTAGTAGTTAAAATTATATACTATCATACAATGGAGAATTACTATATGTTGCATAGCAAATAATACACCCCCCCCCCCTTTTTAATGTATTAGGTACAGGGTCTCACTTCACAGCTCAGACTGCTACTGTTTTCAGCCTTTCCAGCACTGGGATTACCAGGGCATGTGCTACCATGTCTAGTCTTGGTGGCTAACTCAGCAAGCCTGGGGGTGTGACATGTGGTGTTAGGGAGTCAAACCCCATTACCACACTTGCCTAAGCAGGTGTTTAGTCTGCTGAGCTACCTCACCAGCCCTATTTGCCTTATTTAATTAAGGTGTTTTCTTTTCTTTTTCTTTTGGTGTGTGTGTAGGGGGGCTGGCTCAGCCCACCCTGGGAGCAGGGCTGACATGGCATGTGGTGCCCAGGATCAAACTGCAGTCCCTGCACTTGCTTAGGCAGCTGAGCTGTCTTACCAGCCCCTTAACTAAGTTTTGTATAACATTTGTTCATTCACTGTTTCCATAGGCAAAGTACTATGTTGTAAGGGTTATAAAAATGAAGATTCAAGAGTGACCTTCTAAATGCTTAAGGACCTGAATTGAAACAGGTGAGATAAGGTATGTAATTCCGACCTGCCATGGTGGCCAATGCCTGTCACTCCAGCACTCTGGGACACTGAGGCAGGAAGATGGCAAGTTTGTGTAACTTAGCAAGACTGTCTCAAAAACTAGTTGGTGATGTAACTCAGTGTAAAGGCACTTACTTCAGTCCCAAGTACCCCCCTCCACACACACAGAGTATATATTCAAGACATATACTTCAAAAACCATATGAAGTATGCATAATTATCTGAGTTTTCTGGAGTGGGATATATTTGTAAAAAGGGACATCTGCAACAGTTTTACGGGAAAGAAGATATTGGGCTACATCTTTTGGGGACAGTGGGATACATAATTTAGGAAAACACTCATGTTATCTATGGTCAGAAGATTCTAAGCATACATTCTTTGTATGAAGATTGCCTGTACTCCTGCAATGAGTGTCTTCAACCTAGCACAGCGTCACCACCGACCTGTTGTGCCCGGGATGTTGCATATCACCTATGACTGAAAGGAGATCCTCTTAACAGCCTTCCCTACCAGGCAGCTGAGGAATAAAGGCTTTTTTTTTTTTTTTTTTAAATCATTTTATTTATTTTTCTTTCTTGTTTCAGAACTTTTGTTTGGTTATTTATTTTTATGGCCCGCTCAGCCTGCCCTGAGAGCAGGGCTGGTGCAGCATGTGGAGCCGGGGATCGAACCATGGTCCCTGCAGCCGCCCAAGCTTTCCTAAGCAGGCGCTTTAGACCACTGAGCCATCCTGCCAGGCCCTGAATAAAGGCTTATTAGCTAGGCAATGTGCAGGAAAAATAACTGCTGATTAGAAAGGGGAAGAAAGGACAGGGAGCAACCTTGGTGTCACTGGTTATTGTCCCCTTGGTCTCTCACCTTGATCACCAAGTACAAGGGCACCAGCTTCCAAAGCAAAGTCACCAGAAGAGCTGTCTTTTGAAAGAGTTACAGTCAGCCCAGAGGCTGTGGTGGTATTGCCACAGACGTACACGCCACGTGGAGCTATGTTGCACACCGCCTGCCAAGTGAGAAGAGTACAGGATCATTCTGAGTGAAACAGAAATGACAGCTAATGGTAAAGTGCTCCCAACTTTTACCTCTATGCCTGGTATTCTTCTAAGGGCGTTACTGAACAATCTGCACCACCCTTGAGGAGGCAGGCAATATGTCCTGGCTTACTGTGGTAGAAACCAAGGCCTCCTAAGAATAAGAAGCTACAGAGACTACACAGCTAAGGAGGAGGGAGGCCAGGATTTAGTCAAACTGGTTCTGGAGGCTCAAAACTCAACACAATTTTGTTACGCTTTATTTTCAAGTTCAAATACCAAATCCTGAGTACTAGTTTTAATTTCAAAAGTTCCCATTCTTCTTTATTTTTTTAAATTTTTATTTATTTATTTATTGTTTCAGAACCTTTGTTTGTTTATTCACTCATTTTCATGGCTGGCTCAGCCCGCCCCAAGGGCAGGGCTGGCGCAGCATGTGGTGCCGGGGATCGAACCGCGGTCCCTGAAGCCACCCAAGCTTCCCCAAGCAGGCGCTTTAGACCACTGAGCCATCCTGCCGGGCCCCGAAGTTCCCATTCTTCTTTAAATGTGAGGTAATAAAATAGCTTTATATGTATCTACTCACTGAGCAGGCAAGGATTTCCAGAAAAGTAAACAATGCACATGCTAAATCAGAACTCTGGAGCCAGACAGGACTGTACCATACACCAGACCTCACTGCACTATCACAGTACTGCCCTGAAGGGTAAACAGTAAATAAAACTAAGGATTTTCTTTTCTTTTCTTTTTTTTTTTTTTTTTGATTGGCTCAGGCTGAACTAAGGGCAGGTCTGGGAAGGCACATGGAGCTGTAGAGCTGGGGATCAAACTGCATTCTCCTGTGCCTGACTGGGCTTGCTCTAGCAGGCACTTCAGCTGTCTACATAGGGCAGTTAGCCTGACACCTGGCACATCACAGGTGCTCAGCATAGGCACTGAGTGTGGCATGGCACTGTGTCATTATGTCAGCAGTGCCCTTGTGAGTTCATGCAGTGCACATCCCCAGGGACTGTATGGTGTTGGCTCCATAAACAGTAACTTCATTATTGTCATTACTTGTAACTCCTTGTTTCTTAGTCTTCTTGGGAAGCTGTATGGACAGTGCATTGAGAATGATTTACAAAATCGTTTACTAAATGGTCCTAAGGAAAATGGGTTACAAATATAAACAGTTCATAATGCAGTAGTGCTAGTCTAATTTTGAAACATCTGACTTAGTCGGATTTACATGCAATATCCTCCAATGTTTAAAATCTTTAAATTTTCCATTAATATTTTAACTTCTGTTTTTAAATTGAGCCAAGAGTTTTAAAAGCATCATTTGAGGTCTAAAAATCAAGAAAAATTAACCACATCATTTCTTGGTATTAAAATATTTTCATTGTTCAGTACCATTAAATGTACTTTACAACCACTTATCTGCCAAGAAATATTTGCTAAATAGAAAAATACACTAGAGAAAAATGAAACTCTTATGTACTATGGATAATGTGCATAAACTTAATAATCCATGCAGGTAACCACTGAGGGGTAAGCAGGGTTTCCACCTATGATTTCAAAGTCACGCAAGGGGGGCTTTCAGGATAGCTTAGTGGTTTAAGCGCTTGTGCTAGAAATCCCAGTCAGGCACAGGGATCAGTGGTTCAATCCGCAGACCCACCAGAAAGGCAGCCTGAGCCAGTCAAATAAATAAATAAATAAGATAAATAAGTATCATTTTCAACCTTTGGGCCAGGGAGATAGCTCAGTAGAATAAGCACTTGTCTGGCAAGCGAAGGGTCCTGAGTTCAATCCCTGGTACCAAAAAAAAAAAAAAAAAAAAAAAAGAAATAGAAAACCAAAATCATGCAGACCATGATACTGGTTGCAAAGCAAACTGGACAAGAATCAAATCCAATGGATGGGTCCAGTGTTGACTTTACGGGTAAATTGGATTTGGTTCTTGTCTAGTTCAGTTTGAAACCTGAATCGTGGAGAGAACCAAGTTCATGAAGAGAGGCATCAAGTACATAGAATAAGCCCCCAACTTACAAACATTCAAATTGCAGACTTTCATAGGTGAATAACTGTGTAAGATTCACTTTTTCAGCTTAGGAACAAATCTGAGTTATAAGTGATTCTATAGAACGGAGCTGGTTCCTAAGTCAGGGACTTACTCTATACAACAGACATAAAAGAGAGGCGTAACACTTCCGACCCCTACAGGTCCCTCTTCCCTGTACAATCCTGTTTCCATCTTTATCATGACTTCTGTTTCACCTACAAGCAGGTACTCCATGCCTCAGTTCTCTGTACCTTAGGCTGTGGCAAACAGCTGGCCAGAGGCACAAAACAGGAAGGCAAGATTTTAATGGCATTACAATGATGATGGGTTTATCACTCAGGGAATGAAGGGTGGATTGTGAGGGCAGCATCAGAGCCATCTGGTTCTCAGCCCTGGCTGCACATCAGAATTGCCTGTGGGGACTGCACATGTGGAGACTCAGAACTCATTTGCCTGGTATAGGCCACAGCATCTTTAAAGAGTTCCAAGCCAGGTGTGGTGGCTCATGCCTGTAATCCCAGCACTCAGGAGGCTGAGGCAGGAGGATTGATGCAAGTTCGAGACCAGCCTGCTCTATAAAAGTGAGCTCAAGGCCAGCCTCAACTGCATAGCGAGACCCTTTCTCAAAAAGACAAAAAAAAGGGCCCGGCGGGATGGCTCAGTGGTCTAAGGCGCCTGCTTGGGGAAGCTTGGGTGGCTTCAGGGACGGAGGTTCGATCCCCGGCACCACATGCTGCACCAGCCCTGCCCTTGGGGCGGGCTGAGCCGGCCATGAAAATGAGTGAATAAACAAACAAAGGTTCTGAAACAATAAATAAATAAATAAAAATTAAAAAAAAAAAAAAGAGTTCCAAAGGTGATTCTGATGTGTGAAGAAAGAACAGCAGCCACATGCCATTATGTACCAAAGGGCTGGGAAGCCCTTAGCCTGCGCACATTTTCCACATTGAGTGAGGATGAAAGGGGTTTGCAAGCCCTTCTTAGAAAGGACATTGTGGCTGGCTTCCAGGTGTCACTTATAGGAAGCCACACATGTCCCAACAAGCAGCACCTTCCACAGACAACACCAACCCAGGTGGGAAACAACTGCCTAGCAGAGGCAGGCTCCTCTTGGTGACCAACAACTACAGAAGGGGCACCAAAGTTGCTTTGCTTTGGACTCCAAGAGAAACAAACAGAAGCACACAGATTCCCTTTTTTTTGTCAGACTGGTCTTGAAGCTTGAGACAGTGCTCCTGCACTTATAGGAACAAGACTGGGTGGTCCTGGGGATTCTTTTTGTTTTCTGAGACAGGGTCCATTTTTTTTTTTTTTTTTTTTTTTTTTGTCTTTTTGAGACAAGGTCTCACTATGCAGTTTAGGCTGGCCTTGAGCTCACTTTTGTAGCCCAGGCTGGTCTCGAACTCACACTGATCCTCCTGCTTCAGCCTCCTGAGTGCTGGGATTACAGACATGTGCCACCAGCCCAGCTTGAGACAGGGTTTTGATATACAGCTCAGGCTGGCCTTAAGCTCACTTTGTAGCCCAGGTTGATCTCAAGGATCCTGCCTCAGCTTCCCAAATGCTGGTAATACAAGCCTGTACTACCATGAACAGCAGGTGGTTGTGTAATTTAATGCCTTAACTATGCTGATCAGAGGTAAGGTCACATCTGAACAATGCGGAGTAGCAAAACATTGCTAAGTACCTCCACAAAAGCGTTGGAACTAGTTCACATTTTATCCTCAACATCCTGTTACTCTCTCAGCAGACCAGGAAGCTGTACAACCTGTGTGACAGGACACTGGCTCGGCCTGCAGACAGTGTCAGATACACACTGCATGTGACATACACATCCAGATGGACGAGATCCTCCAGAACACAAGTCCATTCTTTGAGAAAATGCACTTATCAGTTGTTCACGTTTTATAAGCAAAAGGTCAAATACTAAAGTACCGATTTCCTACCTGTAACATCTGACTCTTTCCCAGGCCTGGATCTCCAACAACAAGGACATGTGGGTCTCCTCGAACTGGAATTCTGTTTTTGTCATCTGCGTATTTCTGGCTACCTCCAAAAAGTGCCAGTGCCAAGCCTGCTTTAACAAGCTCAAGTGAAAAAACAGAGGGAAAAAGCAAAAATATAAAGATGACTAGCAGAAGGGGCACAGTATTTTTGCTTTTATGTTTTACAACACTGACTCGTTTGGAGATGTAATGTTTAAGCCTGAGATTTTAAATTTTTATAACAAAATTATAGAAACATAAACTTCTGTAACACATTACTAAAAAGCCAGACATGGTGCTGCATGCCTGTATTTGAGAGGCTAAGGCAGGAGGATCACTGTTAGTTGAGGCCAGCCTGGGCCCTATATTGAGTTCAAGGCCAGACTGAACCACATAGTAATGAAGAGAAAATCCAATGATGCAGAAGGTAAACTGTAGAAAGCTCCTTTGTAGGAATAAGCTCTTTTCAGTGTGACTAACATACAAAGTTAGCACAGCAACCAGCAGATGCTCTGCAATTTGGGGAATGGAATTGTTCTTTGAAGAACGGGCCCCCGTGATTTCTAAGACCTGCCATTATGTAAGTTTTAATGATTCATTTATTTTGAGATGAACCCTTATACATGTTTCAGGCTGTGCCTGAACTTACTATGTAACCCAAGCTGGGCTCAAACTCGCCACACTCTTTCTGCCTCAGCTTCTTGTGTGCTGAGATTACAGGTATGTGCCACCATGCCCAGCAGCCACATTAATCTATGAACAATTAAGATTCACATACAAATATGAATAACTGGCTAATAGAAATTAGCTATTTTTCTTAAGTATTATTTTTGTAAACTTTATATATTTTTGAGTGAAGATGAAATACTTACTTCATGACCAAAAATCACAGGGCATAGTGAGCTGAAAAACAGAATACAACTTATAAAACCTAATACATACTTCATTAATCCACTAGGAAATTACAATTTGTTTTGAGCAATACAGATAAAGACAGAAAAATTTTATCCCTTCAAGTAACTTAATAAATTGTATTTTTAAGTTGGGCGTGGTGGTGCAAGCCTGTAATCCCAGCACTTGGGAGACTGAGGCAGGAGGATTGGTGTGAGTTCAAGACCAGCCTGGGCTACAAAAGTGAGCTCAAGGCCAGCCTGAACTGCATTGCAAGACCCTGTCTCAAAAAGACAAAAAAAAAAAAAATTGTATTTTTATAGTGAACTCCTAAAAGGTCCTGGTTATTCTATAAAACAATATTTAAAGCATTAAATACTGTGTCTGCATAGGGGAGACAGGGTACTTGTAGAACATTTATAGTCCCAAATACCCCGATACACACCCAGCTGGGTGTGCTGGCGAGCACCTGTAAGCCAGCACCGATTCAACTCCCAGGACCCCAAATCAGTTAGCAGTCAATGAGATGCACCACAATAACACTTGCACTTTGGGCACAGGATGTTCTATCTTATGTGAAGAGACATATAAGATCATCCTGAGGCAGCAGGATCACTGCAAATTCAAGGACAGCCTGGGCTCCATTGTGAGTTAAAAGCCAAACTGAACTACATACTGCGACCTTATTTTAAAATTGGGGCAAGCGGGTGGGGCCGGGGTGCTGGTGTCCCACCCATGGCCCCAGACACTGTGCAGGTGCTTCTGCTGCACACCACTGGTTGCTGTCTGCAGAGCCCTTCTGTGGTCACAGGAGCATCCGAAACAGGCAGGATGGGCCAGCCACAAGTGCTGGGCTTCTCACATCCTTGAAGCAACCTCAATTTGAGGCCCTTTAAAGAACGAACACTGAAACTAACTTCACGCAAAACAGTGACGTAGAGTCCTCAGAGAATGGCACATGCCTATAATCCCAGCACTTGGAAGCTGAGGCAGGATGAGGATCTCTGCACGTTTAAGACCAGCCTGGGTTACAAAGTAAGTTCAAAGTCAGACTGAACTGCATAGTGAAACCCTGTCTCAAATATGAACAAAAAACCTCAGAGCCCTCACATTCTGCATACTACTTTAGGCAAGCAGTTCACTACGCCTCACCCTGCCAGCCATCCCTCCTCTGTGTCCTTGCTCTTCCTCTACTGCTGGTTCAGGGCTCACCCCACACAAATGATCTAAACTAAACCAATGCTAAACTAAACCAAGGAATCTCTACTAGAGCATACACCTTTCCACTATCATTTCTATTCCCCTCTTAGCATCTTCCACATTATCTAGTGTAAGTCAAAATTGTTCTACCTGTCTCCCACCTTTTATTGATTGATTGAGTGAAATAGGATCTCACTATGCAATTCAGACTGCTGAGGCTGGCCTGGAACTCAGAACAATCCTCCTGGCCCAGCCTTCCAAATGCTGGGACCACAGTTGTGTGCAACCATGCCCAACCTTTCCTTCTTTTTTATATGGATCTATTTATTACCAGGGACTGAACCTAAGAGCTTAACAATGTATGCTAGATTCCTAGCACTTATTTTTGGTGGGACTAGGATTTGAACTCAGGACCTTGCACTTGCCAGCAAGGCAATTGTGCCATGGAGCTGTCTCCCCAGCCCTGCCAGCTATTTTCTTTTTTTTTTTTTTTTGTCTTTTTGAGACAGGGTCTCGCTATGCAGTTGAGGCTGGTCCTGAGCTCACTTTTGTAGACCAGGCTGGTCTCGAACTCGCACCAATCCTCCTGCCTCAGCCTCCTGAGTGCTGGGATTACAGGCGTGAGCCACCACGTCCGGCTTATTTTCTTATTTTGAAACAATGTCTAAGTCACTAAATTGTGGAAGCTGGGCTTGAATTTGCAATTTTCAGCCTCTTAAAGGTGCCTGGCTAACAAAATTTTTCTTAAAAAGCAAGAAGTATGTTTAGCTTTGTAGCCTCTGTATTGTCTTAGTTGCAACTATTCAACCTGTAGTGTGAAAGCAACCACTAATATATATAAATAAACTTAATGGGCTGTACTCTGAAATTTTATTTACAAAAAAGGCAGTTGGCCTAGATTGCCAATCTGATAGATTAATAAATGGAGGACAATGAGAAATGCTAGCTTTTTTTTTTTTCACAGGGTCTAACTATGCAGTTGAGGCTGGCCTTGAGCTCACTTTTGTAGCCCAGGCTGGTCTCGAACTCCCACCAGTCCTCCTGCCTCAGCCTCCCAAGTGCTGGGATTACAGGCGTGAGCCACCACACCCCGCTAATACTAGCTTTAAAAAAAAAATTTTTTTTTCTCTTGTTTTCAAAATGTTTGTTTGTTTATTTATTTATTTTTATGGCCAGCTCAGCCTGCCCTGAGGGCAGGGCTGGCACAGCATGTGGTGCCGGGGATCGAACCATGGTCCCTGCAGGCGCCTAAGCTTTCCCAAGCAGGTGCTTTAGACCACTAAGCCATCCTGCCGAGCCCTAAGAAATGCTAGCTTTGGGGGCCTGGTGGGATGGCCCAGTGGTCTAGAGCGCCTGCTTGGGGAAGTCTGGGCGGCTTCAGGGACCGCGGTTCGATCCCGGGCACCACATGCTGTGCCAGCCCTTTCCTCGGGGCGGGCTGAGCCGGCCATAAAAATGAATGAATAAACAAACAAAGGTTCTGAAACAAGAAAAAAATAAATAAATAAAATTAAAAAAAAAAAAAAGAAATGCTAGCTTTGATGTTGAAATTGTCAGGCTGGAGTGGGACATGCCTCTTCCACTCTACCTGCTTACACAGAACCTGTTCAGCTCAGCATCGGGACTGCCCTTGGCACACTCAAGATGTCACGAGAGAAAGGAGACAGAGCACACTCTTCCAAGCACTGGAGCATCTAAAGACACCCAGACATTCGACTGGATGCCTCAAGGACTTTACCCCGAGGCATTGGACAGCCTGAGAACTCTGACCACAGATCAGTGGTTCTCAACCTTTCTAATGCCATGACCCGTCATAACAGTTCCTCATGTTGCGGTAACCCCAAGCCAAAAAATAATTTTGGTGGCTACCTGAAAACTATAATTTTACTATAGTTATGATTCGGAATGGCTTTAGGCAACCCCTGTGTTTTGGTCATTCGACCTCCACTGAGGTCACGACCCACAGGTTCAGAACTTCTGACCTAGATCTTTCCACCTAATATCCCTTGCCTTCTTTTAAAGCCCTACTGAAAAAGCCCACCCACTTCTCTTTCTTTCCTACACATGGCCTTTTGCCCTCTGTCCACTGCAACCAGACACAATAAATTCCACACCATGTTGCCTTTACACAAGCCTGGTGGTCTTGACTGGTCTCTGCCTTAAACTGTTCCTTACAGAAATCACAAAGCAGAGAAAAAAGCAAACTGTACAAAGAAAATCCACATTTTCCATACTAATCTTCTGTGAACATGGCAGGAGGGCCGCTGAAAGTGTTCAGCTTCCATTCACAACCAGCAAGAAGTACCAGGGGTGGCCGCACCCTTGGCCAGGCTGCTCCTTCCCTTCCCCCAGTGGGACTGGACAGCTACTATAGGGAAGGTTCTGTGGTCAGAGGACAAAGAAGCCCTGAGGAACTCAGTATTTCCTCAGTTGGCAAACTAACATCCCAAAGGCAGAAAGAAAGCACATCAAATTCTCCTGAAGTCCAGAGCCTAGGTGAAAAGAACCTCAGGACATGGTAAACTTTCCTGATAAAGTAATTTCAAAATCTTGTCACAGTTCTTTACCTCTCTTAGGTTTATTTAGTATTCAATCTTATTTTTCCCCTTTCTGAAATTTCAAAAGACTATCAATGAGGCTGGGGAGATAGCTCCATGGCACAAGTGCCTGTGTGGCAAGTGCATGAGTTTGAATTCCGGTCCCATTAAAAAAAAAAGACTATTGGGCCAGGGATGTAGCTCAGTGGTGCAGTGCCTGCCTAGCAAGCACAAGGCCCAGAGTTCGATTCCTGGTACCAAAAACAAAATAGTAAAAAGACCAAAAAAAGTCCCTTTGGAAAAAAAAAAAGACTATCAAAAAATATTAAACAAGCAAAAATACTAGTATTCTGTGTTAATTACAATACATATGATATAAAATCCTGCTTAATCATCAGCAACCTTCTGAGTTGAAGATAATAAATAAGCTTCTTCTATGAGACAGTAAATACTATATCTGTGTTACTAAAACTGCTGATCACCCAATTTTTCCTATAAAGAATTTCAGAAAAATATACGAGCCATATATATGCTCTCTGTTCCAACTACTCACCCCTGTTAACACAGAACCACAATAACCCCAAAACATGACATACATGAGTGAGGGCAGCTGTGCTACAGATACCTGAATTTTTTTATTATTTCCTGTGCTATGGAAAACTTTCAAATGTTTATAACCATTAAAGATAGCCAAGCCATCCTTACGCCCCAGGCCACTGCAGAAGCAGCTTCCAGTTGACCTGGGCGCAGGGCCTCTAGCTGGCTGGTCCTTCTGACTGGGTTTTGCTACTGAAAGCCAAGAGCGCCTGATAAGTACAGAGGCGGTACACTCACAGAGCTGTGTACATACTTGACAATGAGTTTAAACAGGTTTTCTTCAGCTTGAATCTCCTGGATGGCATAGAAGTCATTAAGTGAGAACTCCATCAGTGTTCCATGCTTACAGCCATCCTCACAAGTCTCTGTTTTCTGGCCTTTGTTATTACTAACAGAATTTGCTTCAATGTACAAAAGGAACATGCACTTATCATTCTTATTTCGTGACCCTGTAATTCAAAATATTAAATACAGTATTAGTATTTTCATTTCCACAATGACTCCACTAGGATATTCACAAGTCACAGTGAGCTATAAACCTTCAGTTTCATTTTCTGTAAACAACAAGGAAATTCCTACATGACTTGAGGTTCACAAGTACCTTATAAAGAGAAAACACGATTGCTGACAAATCATTACTGACAATCACAATCAGGAAAAAGTCACCCATACCTTCTTCAGCATTTGAGACTTTGACAATTCCAGTGATGGTCACCATGTCTCCCGGGACACAGCTATCCACCAGGTCATGAACAAGCTCACATTCTATTGTGCGTGGAATCCGACCTGCTTCTCGATGAGTATCAGACATGAGCTCCTGGATTCTAAGTGTTCAACAACTTTTGGTTAGAATACACACATAGTTGCAGGTAATCCCCTCTCAAAACATGAACTGCTCACAGCCCCCATGGCTGAGCAAATGCCAGATTTGCTTTAAGAGCTCGATGGTGAAACTACAATTACTCCAATGTGGCAGCATGAATAGGGCTTTTGCCTCACTTGCTCCAGAGTGCCTATAAGGATGAAGAGATGTTCTGGGGACACTGAGAAGTCCTCAGCAGTGCCAACAGCACGGCAGTCACTTCTGACAAATGGAAGAGCAATGGATGACAGAAAATAAAGCTTAGGACACACACAGGTTAAAAAGTATAGGAGTAAAGAGAAGTAGGAGACCCAGTGGGCATGGATCGGATCACTGGTGTGAGACAATGGTGGCTCAGTCTTTTTGGAAGCTGGGAGGACAACCATGGAGGGAAAAAGTGTGGACTTCACCACCAGGAAACCGACACCAGTGCTGGACAGGAACACATGTATTTTCTTTCTGAAGAAGGGAAGGTGTGAAACCAGTGAAACTGTCAGAACATCAGAACAAGGCCCTCTCTCTGGTGTTTGAAAAGCTCAAACCAATTAAAAAAAAAAGTCTGTAAAACATAAAATACAGTGGTGTACATTCATAATCCTAGCATTCAGGAGACTGAGGCAGGAGGATCATTTCAAGTTCAAAGCCTGCATGAAATACACAGCAAGAACTTATCTCAAAAACAACGAACTCCACATTCAGAATAGGGAAGGCTCCTAATTAATTATTAAGGGCCTCTTGACCAAAATAAAACAAACAAACAAACAACAACAACAAAAGTCTTAGCTATAAAACAGCAAATGATTGCTGGGCATGGTAGTACTCACCTATAATCCCAGCACTCAGGAGGCTGAGGCAGGAGGATCACCACAAGTTTGAAGTGAGCCTGGGCTACACAGTGAATTTAGCCTGAACTACACAGAGAAATCCTATCTCAAAATAAAAATAAAAACAAAAAGAACAAAAATGAAACCAGTCCTACATACTCTAATCTCTCATCAGATGTTTGAGAATGAAATGGTAGTAATTCAGAAGAACACTGAAAAAACTCTGCTTAATAGTTTTTTTTTTTTTTTTTTTTTT
>PVJA010048030.1:0-14401 GCA_004027025.1 Myocastor coypus | reverse complement strand
TTTTTTTTTTTTTTTTTTTTTTTTTTTTTTTTTTTTTTTTTTTTTTTTTTTTTTTTGTCTTTTTGAGACAGGGTCTCACTGTACAGTTCAGGGTGGCCTTGAGCTCATTTTGGGAGCCCAGGCTGGTCTCAAACTCTCACCGATCCTCCTGCCTCAGCCTCCCAAGTGCTGGGATTACAGGCGTGCGCCACCACGCCCGGCTCTATCAATGCAATTCCTATATCTGTCTTTTATTTAGCTCCCTATTTATATTTTTGGTTTCTCACATAAGAGAAACCATACAATTCTTCAGCTTGTATGTCTCATTTATTCCACTTAGTGTTCTTGCTGCCCTAAAGTAAAAGATTATCCCTGTTCTTCTGTTGAAACAGATGAGGACTGTGAAACATATGAAATGCATTAATTTCCTCTTGTTGTGCTTAGGCTAACATTTATATATAGTTTATATTACATAGGGATTTAAAGCATATAGTTACTGTCTATTATATACCCATTTTATGTGTATTTATATATGTATATAAGTTATATTTAGTTACTGTACATTTTTATTGTTTAGCATTATTATGTTAATTTTGAGATGACTGTCCTTGTCTTTATTGGATAATTTCACTTATGTGGTTTCTAGATTAATGGTAATTTCTTTTTCTTCTCATAGTGCTAATATTGATCCATTGCATTCTAATTTCCATAATCATTATGAGAAGTTACTTATTTCCATTAATTGTTACTTCTTTGAAGGCATTTAGTCTTTTTCTTGACTCCTTTATGATTTCTCTGTATATGGTATTTAGTAGTTCCACTGTAGTATATGAGGTTGGATATATCTTTTATATGCTTTGATTAGAATTTGTTGAACTTCTTGAATACTTGAATGTGTGGGTTGATCCTATGGACTCAAGAAGCCCATAAAATCAATTATGAAAGATTCTGCTTCTGAAAGTTGTTAGCTATTGTCTCTACCAGCGTTAGTTTTACTTCATTTTTTTCTTCTATTGGAACTCTTAAAAAAAGATAGTCAGCATTCTTCTTTTCTAATAATCTATTTTTGTTTTGCTTCTGCCTGTAATGTATCCTTTTCATTAATCATTCATCACTCTTTAAGCTGATGTAAAACTTCTTCATTGAATTTATAATTTCAGATTGATTTTTTGATGTTCTTTCTCTCCCTCCCACTTTCCTACTCTTTTATTATCCCCTCCCCCTTCCCTTTGAGATTATGTTACTAGATACAGTCACATTTTAGAGTATTTATTTCCTTCCTTTCATTCTTCCTTTCTCTTTTCCTACTTTTATTTCACTTTTGCCACCCAGTGGATTTAGAACAGTTATTTCAAAAATAGGTATAATATTTTTTTTTTTTTGTCTTTTTGAGACAGGGTCTCGCTGTACAGTTCAGGCTGGCCTTGAGCTCAGTTTTGTAGCCCAGGCTGGTCTCGAACTCTCACCGATCCTCCCGCCTCAGCCTCCCGAGTGCTGGGATTACAGGTGTGCGCCACCACGCCCGGCTTAGGTATAATATTTTTAATTCACTGTAATCTTAAAATTGTGGTCATTTATGGGTCCTACATTTATAAATAGGGGGCTTGTAAAGTTTTTCTAAACATTTGGAGGTTCCAGAAGTTAAGCTGAGGTGTAGCAGCTTTGACAAAAACTATAGGGACAAAATTTGCTTATCTGTTTTTGCTAGTTCTTTTATCTTTTTCTTGCCAAAATGTGTTTTATTATTTTGGCCAGTTTTAAGTACAATTTTTTTGTATTGCCCTATACTTTTAATTATGTTCTCTGGGTAGTTTGGCCAGGTACTTTTCTTTTATATGAATAGGAACAGGTTTTAAGATTTTAAATGAAACTTCTTTATCCATGTGTCTGCTGCTTGATACCTTATTCTAGTTAATTTTGTTGAACATGATAAAATAGTTTTATGAGAATGAAGTGTCTGAGACTTTTGCCATGTAGATTTTGGCAATTAATGTATTTGTCTTGCTAAGCCACACATGTATGGGTTCATTCTCCTGCCCCAGAGAGAACTGTGCCATCACTGTCCATGTTCTGCTGTACCTAATAAAAGGGACTGTGTGACAGGAGCTAGTCCTACAGTGGTTTTTCCTTAGCTCCTTCAACCATGTCAGTTTTAAGTTTACATCAATTGGCTATTTTAAGAACATTTCATATGCTCACATAAATAACTATATTGCATATCTTTGAGTATGTGATTCCTACAGTTTTTTGTTACATGTGTTTTAGAAGAAACATCTTCTGTAGTTGGCCATAGTAATCCCATTTAAAGTTTAGATTTGATATCTTTTTAGATGTGTTTGTTTTCTAAAATCTCTATAGTAAAGTAAAATAAGTCATTCTGAACAAGTGCTTAATAAAAATAATTGTTTTCTTTTTATTAATTCAAAGCTTTGAAGTATGTGAATTTTTACTTCTAGAGTTTTTCATATTTTCATGGAATTATCATACACATCATAAAGTTCCCTGTGTAGGTCAGGGAGCTTGACTGAGGGGTATTAATAATTTTGGTACTTGAGGTTGGGACAGTCTTGCAAATTCTTGTGGCAAATGAATTTTAGATTTTGTGAGGACAGTGTTTTTGTAAGTTTGAAATGTAGACATTTACCTGATTGTATTCATTTTAGAAAAAGTTTGGATAGCAAAAAATAATCTGATGTAATGGAATTCATGCTATAAACTTTTCTATGTTTCTGTGTTGAAAATTACATATATATTTTTAAGGCTCATATATAGTCCTTATGTGTATAATTTAGAGAAATTCAGCTTTGCTTTAGAATTTTAATTTTATAGGTGTGTTTTTTACTTACCTACTGAAATTATGAGAAATAAATTTCAAATTCCTATAGTAGTATATTTATAGGTTCAGTAATAAATGTTAACATTTCTCTGTATGACTGTGTGAAATGGACATTCAATTAATAAACGCTTAGAAACTGAAAAAAGCCTTATGCTCAAATATGTTTCAATAATAGTCACAAACCAATCTTTTTAAAATAAGAATTGAACATTAGATAAGTTTATAAATGACATTATTGGTATAGGGAAATGAAACTCCCAACCTGAAAGGTACATGGGACAAGATTGTGTTCTCTAAATCTCAAGAACAAATTTTAGGAACACATGTAGGTTAAGAGAAGAGTATTTATTGGGGGAAATAAAGCTTCTGTCCGAGATAGGGATAGAAGAGGGACCCAAGAAGATTGCCTGGGATGCTGTCTCTTCCAGGTATTTTTATTGAGCAAAACTATGTAGTGAGGTGGGTCTAAGGTGGAAAACTTGGGAACTCACTAAGATGGGTATGAAGTGGGACAAAACTATAGTTAACCATTAAGGTTATAAGCACCATTGTTCAGGTAAATTTGATTAAATCCAGAGAAGCAAATCATATAACAAAGGAATATGAATATAGAACAGGAGTTTATCTGGTAGCTGGTAGCAGTTGGATTAGTGACTCTTCCTGGCTTCCTCAAAGTAATTACCAATCACAGATGCTTTTTTTTTTTTTTTGGTGCCTGAGATGGAACTCAGGGCCTTGTGTTTGCCAGGCAGGCGCTTTTGTCCCTGGCTGAGCGGTGTCCCCTGCACCCCAGATGCTTATCTTTAGGGAGGTGAGTATATGTTCAATCTTTTCTCCTGAAGTCTGGTCCACAGTGGGAGTGTGAGTCTCTCTCACAGTAAGAAGGTATCTTGCCTCTATACTGGTTCCATTTGAGGGCCCTGTCTGATTATCTATAATATTTCTAACTCAGCTACATACAACAGTATCAATGTCAATGGCTTCTATGTCCTCTGATTTATTCTATGCACAAGTTGATTATATAGTGATATGTGCAACCCTGGTTTCTTTGAAGAGATTGAAGGACTATTGCAATCTAGTAAAGGCTCAGCTATGTAGATTTGTTATTCCTCCATATCCCTGGTACATGAAGCTCCATGTTCTTGCCAGGATCTTTTCTCAAGGTGTTCTCACGTTTGGATCCATTCTACCTTTGCTTTCTGCCTAAAATATATGCAAGCCACATCTTTTTTTTTTTGTATATTATTCTTTTTTATCATTATTTTTTAAACAAACATTTACTGGGAGAGAGTATAGCAATCATTGATATGACTTTAGAAGCAGCACGCATGTAGAAGACCAGAATGACAGACATTTCAAGCATGGTTTTACTAAATCTCTAATATTTTTTTCTGTATGCATCTTTGATGTTTTTCTGGATCCAACTGACTTTTGAATTAATTTATTCTGAAATACTGCATGTATAATCTTAGCCTATAAAACATGTTTGTAAGGTGATAATTTTATTCTAATTGACCATAATATTGAATGAGTAATAGACAATATAAATTCTTTTTATAATCTACTTATAAATCTGTAATGATATTCAGTTGCATATTGTATTAGCAGAACATAAAAAAGATACAAAGGATTTGTACTTCTTTATAAATTCTCTTCTCCTCTCCTCTCTTCTCTTCTCTTCTCTTCTCTTCTCTTCTCTTCTCTTCTCTTCTCTTCTTTTTATTGTAATACATGGGATGGAACCCAGGGCTACATCTCAAATCCTTTTCTAAGACATTTGAAAAAACTTTTATTAATACATAAATATTTGCTATCTGCAATGATAATCTTTATGCTATATAATGAATATATTGATTGTAGGGAGTTGATAGATGTATACAACACATCTTATTTCTTTTGAGCCCTTTTTACTTTGTTCCTTCTCACCTTCCTCTATCTCTTGGTTTGAGAAGTAAAAGAAACCATATGGTATTTAAATTTCTGTTTCAGGCACTGGGGAGATAGCTTAGTAGAATAAGCACTTGCCTGGCAAGTGCAAGGACCTGAATTCAACACCTTGTCTCACACACACACACACACACACACACACACACACACACACACACACAAAGTAAAAAAATAATTTCTGTTTCAGATTATTTTACTAAACATTGAAGTTTCAAGGTACATTCACTTTTCTACAAATGACTCAAATTTGTCTTTTATATCAGAAAACAAAGTGATATATATACATATATGAAGTAAATATATTAAGTATTTCATTTTATTTGTCCATTCATTGATGAACATACAGCCTGCTCAGTGATTTAGCCATTATGAATTATTGTGCTATAACCAAGGGTTTACATAGAGCTCTGTGATATAATGTCTTTAACTTTTTCTGGAAGATATCTATAAGGGGAATATTTGTGTCAAGTGTAATTTCTATTTTCAGTTTTTTGAGGTATTTTCACACTCATACCTTTCCCTGGACTCTTAATTCTTTGTTAAGCTGGTCATTAATGTTTTGTATTATTTTGTTATTTCAGCATCTGCACCTTCTCAGTCTGTTTCTTGTCTTATTTGGTCATATCTTATAATTTAGCTGTTTGGGTTTTGATTGTTTCCCATAGGCCAGCATTGAAATAGGAATTTTTCTCACCCTTTTCTTTTCTTTTCTTTTCTTTTCTTTTCTTTTCTTTTCTTTTCTTTTCTTTTCTTTTCTTTTCTTTTCTCTTTTCTTTTCTTTTCCTTTTCTCTTTTCTTTTCTTTTCCTTTTCTCTTCCTTCCTTCCTTCCTTTCTTTCTTTCTTTCTTTCTTTCTTTCTTTCTTTCTTTCTTTCTTTCTTTCTGTGTGTGATTAGCAGGTATATTGCAGTAGAAAGACTTTGTTGCTAGCATGATGCTCTCTTTGATTAGTGCCCATTTTTCAGCGCCTTTGAGTGTGCCAAACTCTAGGCATTCACCTCTATGCCATGATCCATACACCTTCCTTAGTTGGGGAAGGGAGAACGCAGTATGATTGGCCCAGCAACCCATTCTATGTAACTGAATGACATTATTATTGAAAACAAACCAGACAAAGACAAACCAAGTTTTGCATTCTGTAAAATTTAGTTAATAGCAGTAGTTATGCCACTCTGGTAATAGAAAAAAAAAATGAGGTATATGAATACAGTCTAAGACTGTTTATTGACATAGCATAAGAACTGAACAAAGCTACTGCTATATCACCATTAATCATAGAAAAAAGATGTATAATTGTAAGAAAACCCCACAAACTAAACATCAATAAACAGAAAAGATCTGCTAAACCTAACAACTGCAATACCACTAATAATAGAAAAAAATTCCACCTTAACAGCATAGAACTAAGTAAATATCTAAAGATATTTAGTTCATAAAGCTTAATGTATATTGGTTATTCCTGTAGTGAGTGGGCTCTACTCTCCTGCCAAATATTATGACACATAACAAGAAACACCAAGAGATGAAAGTAGAGTTGCATATACAAATCTGAGATTATCAGTTGTTCTTGGGGAACAAAAGGCCAGGAACCAGCCCAGAACCTTGGTGTTTATTCATTATATCTGAGTCAAGGAAAATTAATGAAGGACAATAAGAGTTTCTAGGAACACTAATGGAGACTATCATGGGCTAGGAAAGTCAAAACATTTTTGCAAAGACATGGATAAAGATGAGATAGGGAGGCAGTACGGAAACTGTAGTGTCCCCAGGTGTGTCCAGCACTTTACCTTGCCCTGTGAATGACACAGCAGTCACTAGTCCTAGGGCTTCTAGATATGACCAGAAATGAACAGAATTTCTGCATTACATTCTGGCACAAGGACAGGATGAGAACAGCTTTGGGCATCCCCATGACTCAATTAATTAATTTTGACAGGGAGAGTAATAAACAAAGATACAGAACAGGATACAAAATTGACAGTGGTTAATGTATTGCATATTGTTGACTTCAAAGTAGTTTTTCAGATTACAGGATATAGACATGAAAGGTTAACCTATATAAGTATAGACCTTTCTTTTCAATTAACTAAAAGCAATTAGTAGTGTAATTATGTTGGCTGTCTTGTCTGTCTGTCTTTTCTCCTTTCCTCCATTCTAGTTATTCTTTGCTTTTGAGCATCTTTTTTTCCTTTTCTCAATATATATATTGCAGATTTTGTATCTTAGGTTCTTACATTAGGCAGACAAGATCATATTTATCCATGTGGGTTTGATTTGTTTCACTTATGATTATGATCTCTAGTTGTATCCATTTAGCTATAAAAGCCTCAAGTTTATTCTTATTTATAGCTGAGTAGTACTCTATTATATAAAAATAAACACATTTTCTGTCCATTCCTCAGTTGATGGCCATTTGGTTTGTTCCTGAGATTTAGCTATTACAAATTGTGCTGCCTTAAACATGGGTGCACATATATTACTATGATTTGACTTTAATTCTTCTGGGAAAATGAATACTGTGAAGGAGAATAATTGGGTCAAATGAAGCTTCTAGTTCTAGTTTTTTGAGGAATCTACACACTGATTTCTACAAAGGCTTCCCTTTCCCCCACAGCCACTTCAACATTTGTTATTGTTTGATTTCTTTTTCCTTTTTCTTTTTTTTTTTTCTTCTGTGTTTGAGACAGGGTCTACACAGTCTACACTGACACTCCCTGGTGGTCTAGTGGTTAGGATTTGGCTGTCTCTTACAGGGTCTCACAATGTAAATTGAACTTGTAGTGATTCTCCTGTTTGCAGCCTCCCATGTGCTAGGATTACAGTGGCATGCCACTATGCCCAGGCTCAGTCGCTATCTCAGCACACCCTAGGAGCAAGGCTGGCACAACATGTGGGGGATTGAACCCCAGCCCCACGCTCTGCCTAAGGAGGCACTTTAGTCTATTGAGCTCTCAGGCCGTTCTTGATTTCTTGATAATAGCCATTCTCTCCTGAGTGAAATGGAATCTCACTGTTGTTTTAATTTGCATCTCTCAAATGACCAATGATGTCGAACACTTTTTGATGTATTTATTTGCCATTTATGTATTTTCATGTGAGAAGTACATATTCATCTCAGGTGCCCATTTTTTGATTGGCCCTTTGAATTTGGGGTGGTCCGACATTTTTAGTTCTCTGTGTGTTTCAGATAAGCCCTTTTTCTGAGGGACAATTGAATTAGATTTTAGATTTTTTTCCCCACTTTGTGGGTTTTCTTTTCACTTCGTTGATAACTCTTTTTTTTTTTTTTTTGACGTGTAGACATTTTAATAAGATGAGATCAAGTTGTTGATTCTTTGAAGTACTTCCCCTGCAGTATGGTTTTTGTTCATGAAGTCTTTGTCTATCCCTATATCTTTAAGAATTTAGCCTGTTTTTTCTTCCAGTAGATTTAGTGTTTCTTTTTTAATATTTTGAGTTTGACTCATTTTGAGATTAGGTTAGTGTATGGTGATAGACATAGGTCTGGGTTTAGTCTTCACCATACAGAGAGCTAGTTTATCCAGTACCATTTGTTTAAATAGGCTGTCTTTCTTCCAGTGAACATGTTTCATCTCTGTCAAAGATAAGGTGATTGTGTGTATGTGTGTATTTGTAGTTGTTTCTGCATTTTCTAATCTTTTGTATTGATCTCCAATCTGTTTTTTTCCAGTACCGTGCTGATTTTTTTTTATTCTTTTTTTTTTTTTGGTCTTTTTGAGGCAGGGTCTCACTATGCAGTTCAGGCAGGCCTTGAGCTCACTTTTGTAGCCCAGGCTGGTCTCGACCTCGCACTGATCCTCCTGCTTCAGCCTTCCAAGTGCTGGGATTACAGGCATGTGCCACCACACCCAGCATCATGCTGATATTATCACAGCAGCTTTGTAGTATAATTTCAAGTCAGGGATTGTGATGCTTCCTGTCTTTTCTTTGTTGCCCAGGATGACTTTTGCTGTTCTAGATTTCTTTTGGCTTCAAATGAACTTTAACATTGTTTTCTGTAGAACTATGAGGTATAATGGTATTTTAATCAGAATCATGCTGAAGCTATATGACAGTTTTGAGATTATAGCCAGTTTACAAAATTGGTTCTTCCTATCCTTGAGTAAGAGATACCTTTGTAATTGCTGGTATATTTTTAAATGTCTTTTTAAAAGAGTATTGTAATTTTCAATTTACAGGTCTTTTACTTCCTTTGTGGGGGGATTCTATTGTGAAGCATGAAGTTTTCCTATTTCCCAGATGTCTTTTGGTTGGAAAAGTTTTAGTGTCTGCTATGTAGAGTATCATGTCCATGTCATCTGCAAATAATAATAATAATAATAATTTAACTTCTATTTCTATGCGTATTCCTTTTTCTCTTATCTATTTGCCCTAGCATACATATCTAGAACTGTATTGAATAGGAATATTGATATTGGGTGTCCTTGTCTTGTTCCTGAGTTTAGAATTAGAGCTTTCAGCATTTTTCCATTTTGGATGATGTTGGCTGTTAGTTTGGCATACATATTTTCCCTGTTTGATGGTATTCTTCTGTTGTTCTTGGAAAAGTGATCATTTTTGTCTATGTGTAGAATATCTTTCAGTATCTTTTGTAATATTGCTTTTGTCATCATGAATTTCTTTAGTTTTTTGTCATGGAATTATATTATTTCTCCATTAATTTTGAAAGATAATTTTGCAAGGTACAGCAGTCTAGGTGAGAGTTTGTTCACTAGTGGGACTAGAGATATTTTACTCAATGCTTTTCTTGACTTGAGGGTTTGTGTTGAGAAGTCTGCTGTTATTGTGATGGGCTTTCCTTTATAGGTGATGTCTTTGTTTTTTTTTTTTTCTGTCAGCTTTTAATATTCTATCAGTGTTCTGAATTTTATTATATATCTGTTTATAGATTTATTTTGGTTATGGCTAATGAGGGTTCTATATATGCCTCTCCAAACTTTCAGATTCATTTCTGTGCTTCAGAAAATTTCTGCCTTTGCTTCTGCAAATATTTATGTCATTTCTTGCTTCATTGATACCAATTATTCTCATGTGATTTTCTTTGGGTCATCTTGCAGTTGTTGAATTATTTCCTGGTCTTTTGTTGTTTTGTAAAATCTTTTCCTTCATGATCACTAGACACGATCCTGCCTCCAAGAACTAGAACTTTTTAATTGGTATCTGTTTAAATCTGTTTCATAACTCTGTTTCTTTCCTCTGTCAGCCATTTACGGTTTCCATGTTCTTTCTATTATCATCTGTTTTTTCTCTACATCTACTCTAGAGTTGGTAAGCATTTCCTTTAAAAATGTACCTGATTTAAGTTATGATCTAATTTCCTCTATGGGCTTACTGATTTGTTTCTTTACTTTGGTTGTTAGCATTTGAGAATTCTAGGCATTTGTCTTCCAGTTTCTTCTGTGTTGGTCTTCAGGATTTGTTCCCAGGGGGCTGGAGGTCTGAGCTTACATTCACATTTGTCTTGGTCAAACAAAATCTGTATTTTTGTTTTCTGGGATGATCCTTGTGAGTCTGTGGTGAGTAGCTGTATCACTAGTGCAGCAGTTCTCAACCTGTGGGTCGCAACCCCGGCGGGGGTCAAGTGACCAAAACACAGGGGTCTCCTAAAGACATTCTGAATCATAACTGTAGAAAAATTATAGTTGTGAAATAGCCACCAAAATCATTTTTTGGTTTGGGGTCACCACAACATGAGGAACTGTATTGTGGGGTCACGGCATTAGAAAGGTTGAGAACCACTGCACTAGTGTGTCAGGGCTTTTCTGGGAAAAGTTTGTTCTTCAGGGATGTGTTCTGCATACAGATTTTTGGCTTTTATCTGTCATAAAATTCTGTCTTCTGAATTTTTTAAGGGTTGGACGTTCTTATCTGTTTGGCTCAGTCTCCAGTCCTTTATTGTAGGATTGTGATGAGGTTATTGCTCCAGTGCTTCCCATATTGTTATGTTGTTATATGCTAATTATAACCGATGGCATTTTAGCCAAAGTCATAAAATTGGTTAACAGTAGCCTCTAGCATTATTTAGAAGTTGACAGTCTGTGGCAACTATTGATTTTATACTTCAGTCCACAGGAGCAGAGTGTATAGTACACAGTAGAATCAATCAACCTGTTGTAAAGTAGGAGTTTGTAGGTGAAGTGTTTCCCTTTGCTGGAGTGATTTTACCCTGAGGTGAGGAAATTTAGGAAACTGCAAAGGAATTAGCAGAGAGGGTGGAGGAAAAAGATTGATCGCACAAGGTTTGGAAAACTAGAAAATTGGGTGGGAAAGAAAGACTGAGGGATTACTCAAGGGATTTTGTAAATTTTGTCTCTTAGTTTGGGGCATGTGCTAAGTTTTCTATGCCTGCAGTTCTCCCCAGCCATTTAGAAAACACAGGAAAAAAACAAGATGAAAAGATGAAAAAGAAAAAGAAGAAAGGAAAAGGAGAAGGAGGAAGAAGAGGGGGAGGAAGAAAAGGAGAAGACAGTCACTTTCAGAGTAAAACTATGCAGTTTCTTTTCTTTTTCTCCACGCCCCCCTCCCCCCCCAGTTTACATTGGGCTTTTCTTGGATTGCTGCCTCTGTTCATTGTTCTTCCCTGCAGTTGGTGACCCTCTCTGTGCTTACTTGTGTCCATAGAGATGGGTTCTTATCCCAGCATAAGCAGAGCATAATATGGATCAGTGACTCACAAAATCAAAGATCGAATTTATTACAAAGGCAGTAGACAGTAGGAATGTGTGTGAAGAATAAAGAACTACCTCACAGTAGTTGGAAAGGGACCCAAAGTAAGTTGCCATTGGGTCCTTTTGTCTTAAGAATTTTGATACTAAAAATTAAACAGGGCTCAGATCACTCTGAGTCTATCTAAGGTGAGCCTGTAGTATTAGACACGTAGGTGGACTAGCACTGGGTCTATGAGGTATATAGCCAGCTTATGTCTACAGGTGCCTCTAGGCCTCTGTCCTATTAAGGAGCTCATTAAAAGAATAAAATGTAAGGGAGATAGCATCTACCAGATCGGTGGGAGCAGGAGTTGTCACAGTGGCCACCAATGCCTTGCTTGTTATTGCACTTGTCACATCCCTGGACTGACTTTTCCACCACATTCCTGTTATCACATGATCTCAGGCTCTATTTATCTGACCAAGGCCCTAGCATTCTGCTTCTGCCTGGGGCTCAGTGTCTTTCTAGTTACCTGCTAGTTTTTAATGGAACAATCTTGAAAATAATTATAGTATCATATACTGTCTAGATATAGGACCTGCATAAATCACAGTTCACCTGGAGAAACAGAACAAGAAGGAAGTATGTATAAAGAGGTGCCATGAATACTGGGCTTACCCAATTATAGACATTGGATAGATAAGACTGAAATGTACAAGAGACCTGGAGTGTAGCTTAGAACTCTTACACACAGGATGAACTATAGTTCACAGCAGAATTTCTCCTTCATCAAGGAGAGGACAATTATCTTAGTTATTTCATATATAAAATACCTCAACAGTAGTATCTAGATTAATGTTTTGGTGAAAAACTGGTGATTGTAATCCAGGTTGAAATATCAGAAGGCCATCATAGTATTTTTATTTTCTACCAGTGTATGTGTTAATCACTTTAAAGAATTTTTCTATATCAGGTTATTTATCTTGAATTGCTGCCATTTGAAGCAGATTTTAGGGTAGTGCTTTAGAGGTCACTGAAATTATAATTAACCTGATCGTTGAACTTACTTTTGTTATTATAGTTTCACAAGTTTTGAGAAACTGCTATTTGTGTCGCTGTTAAGGAGAGTCCTTCTATACATCCTGAGTTTAATATCAATAATAGAAAATAATTTATTTGAATTATTTCCTCCAGTTTGTGTTGTAGTAAGCCACTTAATATATTGATTAAAAAGAGATGTGTTAAATGATAGGCTAGTCCTTCTGAATATAATAGTTTAAAAGGTCAAAATGTATGTATTGTGTGTATGTGTGTAAAAGACTAAAGGACAACTAAAAAAATGAAAACTTTACCCATAGTATTTACAATGAATAAAATATAGCCTGTTATGCTGCCATTATATTGGTAATGATCTTTATTTTTCTTACCTTTTATAGCTTCCATTATTATACCAATATATAACATTTCTTTACATCCAGATTAATTCTGATTTCAGCAGCCTGTGGGCTAAGATTATTCAGAGAAGCAGAAGTAAATGAAAGAATGAAGGCTGTAGAATTATAAGTAATTTTGCTAATCCTACGCTAAAATTATTTTAGTTGATTTTGGTTACAAAATATTATCCTTGTTTTATTGCCATTTTTACTTTAGATTTTTTAAAAAAACTACAGGGTCTCATTATACAGATCGGACTCATAATGATCCTCCTGTGTTTAGCCTCCCAACACTGGGATTACAGGTGTGTGCCACTATGCCCATTCTCTTCCTCAGTGCACCCTGGGGGTGGGACTGGCCCAACAGGCCATGGATTGAACCCTGGTCCCTGTGCCTATCTAAGGAGGTGCTTTAGTCTGCTGAGCTATTTGGCCAGCCCTTTACTTTAGGTTTAAATTTAAGAAGTTTACGTGACGCATCTTTGATGAAAATTAATGTTTATAAATTGGTGACAGTATGCGTGTTTAGGGTAAAGTAAGCTCTTTTTGTTGTTTATGTAATAAAGACATTTTATTTTTTTATTTTATTTTATTTTTTTGTCTTTCTGAGACAGGGTCTTGCTATGCAGTTGAGGCTGGCCTTGAGCTCACTTTTGTAGCCCACGCTGGTCTCGAACTCACACCCATCTTCCTGCCTCAGCCTCCTGAGTGCTGGGATTACAGGCATGAGCCACCACGCCCAGCTTAATAAAGACATTTTAGAAGAACAGTTTGATAGTGTTTTAATCTGTATGGGTGGGTGGGTGGATGGATGGATGGATGGATGGATGGATTTTTGTGGTACTAGGGATTGAACTCAGGTGCTTATGCCACTGAGCTATCTCCCTGGTACCTTAATGGTGTTTTAGAAATGGTCTGTATATTATTGTTCCCACTGTTCTTTTCCTCCTTGGATTACTGTAGTAAAAAAGATTTAAATCTGTACAAGGTTAGATTCAAATTCAAAATTAACTTTTTATTCCCTAAGGACATATTTAATATTGGGTTGACTTTCTGATTCTCTTTCCCTGGTTGCACAATAAAGTAAAATGATGTCTTTGTTACTGGGCAGTCATTTGTCTGAATAAAATGAGTCTTAACTATGAATTTCATCTTGTCTGGGGACTCTTTATGAACTGTACATTCTTGGTTGAAAGAAGTAGTTTTAAACTTCATGAGTATACTGAGTTACTCTAATGAATGTGTTTCTGGGGACATTTAGGCAACTGTGCCTATGAACTACTTTAGAAGGTACAGATGCTGGGCATGTGCTTGGTTTCTAGTCCATGATGTGCCTCATGCCTCCCTGTAAGAAGGTTTCTACTTGCACATGAACTCTGACTTTCACTGAGGTGAGATCCTGTTAGATTGCTGACTTGTTTGTGAAAGAATATTTTTGTCATTGCTTCTATGCTGTATCTTAAACAAATATAATATGATGTTCTTTCTGTTGTAGGATAGTCTTAAGATTGCATGTATCTAGAAAAAAGTCCACATAA
>PVJA010048029.1:0-14400 GCA_004027025.1 Myocastor coypus | reverse complement strand
CAGTAATAAAATCAGCATGGTATTGGCAAAAGAATAGACCTGAAGATCAATGGAATAGACTAGAGGACGCAGAAGCAAATACAAACACACTCAGCCACCTTATTTTTGACAAAGGGGCCAAACATGTGTACTGGAAGAAAGACAGCCTCTTTAACAAATGGTGCTGGAAAAATTGGCTCTCTACATGTCGAAAACTAAAACTTGCCCCTAGTCTATCACCATGCACAAAAATAAAGTTGAAATGGATTAACGATCTAAATATTAAAAGTTAAACATGAAATCTCCTGGAAGACAAAGTGGAAGGAAATCTTGAAGACATCGGAGTAGGCAAAGAATTCCTGGACAGAAATCAAATTGCACGTTTTACACTTGAAAGCATCAACAAGTGGGACCTCCTCCGGCTAAGAAGTTTCTGCATCTCAAAGGTAATCACTAACAAAGTGAAAAGACGACCCACAAATTTCGAAAAGATTTTAACTAACAAGTACTCAGACAAAGATCTTCTCTCTAGAATCAACAAAGAACTAAAAACCATTAGGGTTCCAAAATTCAAAGACGCAATCCAGAAATGGGCATCTGAGATGAACACCCACGTCTCAGAGAAAGAAATACAGCAAGCCTACAAATACATGAAGAAATGCTCCACATCGCCAGCTATTCATGAAATGCAAATCAAAACAACACTTAGATACCATCTCACTCCTGTAAGAATGGCTATCATAAAGAAATCAACCAACACCAAATGCTGGAGAGGCTGTGGGGAAAAAGGAACCCTTCTCCACTGCTGGTGGGAATGCAGATTGGTGCAACCATTATGGAAAGCAGTGTGGCGGATACTTACAAAACTAGAATTGGAAGTTCCGTTCAATCCAGCTATCCCCCTACTGGGAATGTTCCCAGAAGAACTGAAAACATCATACCATCGTGATATCTGTGCACCTGTGTTTAGAGCAGCCCAATTTGTAATAGCCAAATCTTGGAAACAACCAAAATGCCCATCATTTGAACAATGGTTAAAAAAATGTGGTATTTTTATACAATGGAATACTACTCATCCATAAAGAATGATAAGTTTGAAGACTTCATGTATAAATGGATGTATATTGAACATATACTCATTAGTGAAATAAACCAGACCTATATGTGTAAATATCATATAGTCTCCCTAATATAAGAACTTTAAAGAAGAATACAAGAATTTAAGAGCATAACACAGCTGAATGTGTTATGGATTAAACAACGAAGTGACTGGAAGCAGATAAAGCAGAAAATATATCAATAGCAAGACCATACACTTATGTACACAGGATGAATCAGATATTGGTCTCAAGAACCTTCAAAAGGTTCAGCATATTGATTATAACACAATGTAATGCTACAACTATGTTTGGAATACATGTCACTCTTGTCTTTTTGATATGTACTGCTCCTGGTGTAAACTCAGTTACTGTCGTTCTCTCAAGAGTAGTACTTGAAAATAAAAGACTGGGCCAAATACCATATTCTTGACAGGCTACAATTTTGTATTTCCTTGAATTTCCAAATATTTGTGTCAAAATTGTGTAAGTGCTTGTATCACATTGTATGGAAAGTTATTAGAATATCAATGCTGGTCAGAAAATATCATTTCCAAGCTAAGTCAAAGATATTTGATACTCAGAAAGCCAGTGATGATAAGCTCAAGTACCTATGTTATAGAGTAATAGTATCACAAAGCTTTTCTGCTGGAGCGTTAAGAATGTAAGTTAACAGACCAAAACTTGGAGAAAAAGAGGGGCTATAAGGATAGCCAATATTTTGTCCCTATCCCTTCAAGGTCAATAAAGGCCCAAGATGTAAAAGAACCTGTGTCTAATATCCTATAACTCATAGTTGTCTCAAATTTTCTGGTCAAGGAGATTATGGGACCTCAGAGGAAAGGGATTAATGAACTACAGTGCGTCTAAGGAGAGTCACCCAGAGAAAAACATTCTCTCAGGCTTTCACAGAAAGCAAACTGGCCAAGCAATGGCTGTGACTTGTCCCAAAGCCTGACACTAACAACAGTTCTACAAAGTACTGTCTACGGTCCCAAACTTAATCCTGAGTGGATTTGAGCCTGGAAGATTAAAAAAAAAAAAATGAATGTTTAGTTATACAGGTCTTGCTTCGACTTGCCCTTGAGCACCCAGAAAGAAAGAAAAAAATGCTTAATTACAATGCATAAAACGCAGAGCTAGATTGGTGAGATTATCTTTAGGAGGCTTAGATTCAATAGCTTCCAACATCACAAGCTTCTTTGGTGGCTCACTACAATTGCAGAACATTTGACTGTGTATGTATCTGCTTCCTCTTAGTCCAAAGAGAAGTATATTCTTTTCCTTTTTTTTTTCTAAGCAACATCAATAGAGAGGTGGGTCATGCCCACACACTGTACTGTGTACAACAATTGTGAGGACAATATGCAATATGTCAACTTTCAAAGAAAAGAAAAGGGAAAAGAAAAAAAAAAAAGTAATGTTGATTTAGAAGGGTAAATGTTTAATTGTTTGATCAATCTTATATACCTATATGTATTAATCTAAACTGATCTGATGACGAAAATATGTAATATAACCATTGTTAAATTTAAACAATAAAAATATTAAATAACAAAAGAAAGAAAAATAAATATAAGTTTACCAAACCTGTTTGTAAATATAAACATGAAAATATGTAATTACATAAGTCAATAAACAATATACATCAATCTAAAAAAAGAAGAAATTTCTATTTTATGGATCGAAATTGGTTCAGTAATATTTCACTCTACTGATAAAATTTGTAGATACAGAAAAAAACTAACACAATTTTTTGTGTAGAAAGAAAAATCAAGAAAATACATGAATAATTATGGCAAATCCATAATTGGAATTTAAGAGAGAAGTAGGAACTCCATAGATGAGAAAAGTTCTCTCCTAAATCCTGATTTAGCCTGCTTCCGCTTCTGGGTGCCTTATTCAGGTCCCCGTTCCTGGTAACACACTACCCTCCATTCTACTTCTCTCATTTGATAGCCTATCACATGGCTTCTGGGTCACATAGGAAGAGGGGACTGGAGTTTCCTGGGTCCTATGGTCACACTTGAGCATCCACGGCAGTGTCTGGCACATGAGAAGTTTATTTTACAACATTGCTCCCAGTAACAACTACCTACACAGTTTCATAGTAAAAGACTTTGAATATTTTATTCATGCAAAAAAAAAAAAATAAATAACAACGAAAAACCTCTACAAAAACAAAAATCTTCCAGAAATTTTAAAGAAGTCTTCCATCCCCATAGTATTTATTTGTGGTAATGACACCTTAAGGGAACCAATGTTCACTCTGGGGGAATCGTGAAGTAATTTACATTTTGTGGGAACTACCAAGTAATTAACAAAATATTTTTACATTAGCATTTAAGAGGACACAAAATTTTGTACCTAATTAAAAGGACCATAGAACTAGTATGGAATATCACCAAAGTCTGAGCAGCATTAGGGGCTACGATGGGTATCATTTTGTAGTTGATGTAGGTTCAAATTATGGAATGTTGCAGAAAGCTCCAAATCTCCAAATCTATAGAAGTTAGGAAGGGAAGGGCTGCAATCTGCAATCTGTCATTTTAGCCCTGCATGAATAAATTTCCCTAAATCCAATCTTGTTGAAGTCTGTAGCTCTGTCATGAAATTTCCTCAAGGGTGATGATAGAGTCACAGCAGCCCCCCTTCTGGTGCTCCCCAGCTCTGAAAGTCTCAGGGGCTTCCTTTTTTTTTACATGAGAATTTCAAAATTATTTATTAAATAATTATCAATCTTGATGAGGAAAAATAACAATGAGACAACAGTTTCAAAACTGGTTAGGAGGACAGTTACAATAACTAATACATTGCATATTGGTGTCTTCATAGTAGTTGTTCAGAGTACAAGATGCAGACATAGTATCTTATTGAAACACTACTAGTACAAATCTTTCTGCTCAATGAACTAAGAGAAAGTAGCTGTAAGGGGTCTCCTGTTGCAAAAGAATTCCACATGTTTTGGATTCAGCTGATCATTGCATAATGTAGGTTCAACTTTGAAATTGAGAAAATAGCTATATTTGCAGAGGAGATAAGTGTTCCTTTCACAATGCTTCTGGCAGGCTGGTGACACCATACTGCAGGGTAGGGAAAGAAAGGTGCTTGAACACCTGTGTGGCCAGATAACCAGCAGAGCAGACTTATAGGATCTCATTTACTTAACCTTCATGCAGCCTGTTTGGCTCGCCTCTAGCTCTCTAGCTCAGCCACTTCCAGAGGGTCTGTGGGAAGAAGGACGTGTTTGCTTGCGAATTCCAAACTTTCCCTGGGCAGAAGAAGACTGCGACGATGTGGAGGGTGTAAATCAGCGGCACCTCAAGGACTCCAATCTTCCCACCAGTGAGAGGATCTGGTCATCCAATCCCAGGAAGTAAAATTATGTTCAACCCTGGGCTCTGAGACTGATATTATTTGTGGAAAAGGAAAACATATTATAACCTATAGTGTATGACACTTATCATTTAAGCTTCTGTGGGTTCTTTTTTTTTTTTTTTTTTTTTTTTTTTTTTTTTTTTTTTTTTTTTTTTTTTTTTTTTTTTTTTTTTTTTTTTTTTTTTTTTTTTTTTACGTTTTTGCTTCCAATCTACATGCAAACCTTCGGGAGGTTTAACTATTGTACTTGTACAGAAGTGAAACTCCGAGAGTTTAAGTAGTGTGTAGAGAGATGCATGGTTAGTAAGCCGCATAGCTCAGTCTAAAAGCACAGATGCTTTCACTAGCCTCAGATGACTTGATTGTGCTGATACACAGCAGTCCCTGTTTTTCCCATGACGTTAGACCAGAGATGGTCAAAATGTGATAAAACATGAATACAGAAGTGTTGACACTGCTGTTCAGACAGCTGTGCAAGTCTAGGTATTTGCTTTCTCAAACTAATACACACACACACACACACACACACACACACACACACACACATAACCTTTTTTTTTTTATCTAGTCAATTTTACTTACAGCTGCGTGTTTTTGTTTTGTTTTTTTTTTTTTACATTTCAGAGCATTACACAATTAATATCTTATTTTCTGACCTACAAACACATACCTTAAATGGAAAGATTTTTTAAAAATTACCAAATTAGGTACAACCAAAATGCAGCAATTACACCTGTGACAATTAATTCACAAAGTGTAATTCACTAAGACCTATCCTAAGAATTTAGGAACAGCCAGTCAGGAGAAATCTGGCCAAATTTAGTAACAACTATTTACATATCCAAAATGAAACCTGTCTAAACTCCCAAACCAGAAGCTTAAAAGTTAGTTGTAGCCCCACTAGATGAAGCAGTGCTGGCTCATACCTGTCTACATGCCCATTTTTGATAACCTCAGTTTTTTGTTGCTTTAGTTGTATTGTGTTCCTTCCTACTAATGCAGACAATGGCAATTGTATCAGGGGAAAATGCCACCTCTCTGATCCAGAACATGGCGATCACTTGTTGCCTGAGCCATCAGAGGCATGTTCTAACTACTCTCCTTGGCTTTAGACTGTCCCCTCTTATCTTTGTTTTCTACACACTGCCAAACAGTCAGTTCTAAACATGTTATTGTCCTGGTCAGAATGTTAACCTAGTTTCCCTGCCTATGCTATCCTGATGAGCATTGATCAGTAGAAACAAAATCAAATCCAATTTTAAAATGTTAGAAGAGGTTGCTTGGTGATAGTGTACTGCCTAGCATGTGATAGGTTTAGTCCACCTAGCACTGCCAAAAAAGACTTAATTTTAATAATTTATATAATCCTATATATCCAAATATGTTTTCCACAAAAGACAAGAGCCACATTTTTAATGATCTGTGGTCATTTTGGACTCCAGGTTCCTGTATTCAATAGCACAACTCTAGGCCAAGTTTGCTTCTCTTTATATCACAAATGAGGCTCTTCAGGCCTGCAAAGTATACAACCTGCCATCTACTTATTTGATCCAATTTTTAGTCCCTTACAGTGCATTCAAGAACTTAACTCTCCGTAGGTTTAGAATGCAGGCCAGTTAGAGAGTACTTAATATGCAGAATGATAAGGTTTCCCAGGGCCCACTGAGCAGGAAGTGTGTGCAAATGCAATATTCATCAGACTGAGAGACCAGCATGGAAAAGGGGAGATCTGATGAGATAGGAAAGCAGAGAAAAGCACAAAAGAGAAAAGAAAGAAAAGGTAAGATTCAGTTAATATTATTTCAAACACTAGTTTTCTCCAATTCCTAGAGTGTTTTTAATATCACACAATTAGAAGTGATTTCAAACTCCTCACAGAGGTTCAGGCTAGGCCAGCAACTGACATACTATATACATTTCACAACTAATTTTATAAGGCAAGTGAATTGTATTTCAAAAATGATATGCTCAATGGGCCAGGGAGATAGCTCAGCAGCACCAGTGCTTGTCTGGCAAGTACAAGGTCCTGAGCTCAATCCCTTGCACTACAATAATAATAATAATAATAATAATAATAATAATAATAATAATAATAATAATATAGGCTCAATTACTTATCATCTATATCAATTCTATTGAAATCTTTTAAAATCATGATTTTGAAATTTTCCAAAAAATTACATTGAGGGGGTGTTGAAATAGTTCAGCAGTCTAAAGCCCCTGCTTAGGCAAGCTTAGGCAATCGCAGGGACCACAGTTCGATCCTAGGCACCATATGCTGTGCCAGTCCCAGATCCAGGGCAGGCTGAGTAGCCATAATATAGATAAATAAATAAATAAACAAATAAATAAATAAATAAAATTTTTTAAAAATTTAAAAATTACATTGAATGTGGTGGTGCTTACCTATAATCCCAGCACTTGGGAGGCTCAGGAATCAGGATCAGTGTGAGTTCAAAACCAGCCTGGGCTACAAAAGTGTGCTGAAGCCCAGCCTGAAGTGCATAGTGAGACCCTCTCTCAAAAACACACACACACACACACACACACACACACACACACACACACAAAAGAAATTATAATGATTCTTATCCTTTTCATTAATGTCACATGTTAGGTTTATTTTTTGCATATATTCATCTCTAGGATGAATCATTGAATCATACTGAACAATTCATTTTTTGAATATTTATTTATAGCATACAATCTCCTACTGAGCTGTATCTACTTTTCTTTTTAATATTTTAGTTTGATATAAGATACCCTAAACTGCCCAGACTAACTTCAAACCTCTTTTCTCCTCTCCTCCCTCCTTTTTTACTTTCTTTCCTTTTTTTCCTTTCAATTGGTTCTTACTCTCTTGCCTTGGTTGGTTTTCAAATCCTGGACTCAAGGGATCCTTGCACCTGAGCCTGCTGAGTGGCTAGCCCTATGGATATGTGCCACTGGATGCTGTTTGAAAGTTTTTAAAAATTTGTTAGTGTCACTGGTATTTTCTTGAGAATTTTTGCCTTTATGCTCATCAAGGATATTAACTTGCGGGACTGTTTTTTTGTTTTTTTGGTTTTTTTTTTTGTTTTTTTTTGTATGCATCATGTCCGGCTTTGGTATGTGGGTAATGTTGATCTCAGAGAATGAATGTCTTGGTTACTTTGCTCTTGTTGCTCAGAGAAAACACTTGACACCCAAAGTTAAAAGGGGAAAAGTTTATTTAGCTCATGGTTTGAGGAGTTTTTAGTCCACAGTCAGCTGGCTCCAAGGCAGAGTGGCTTGGCAGAGGAGCAGCAGTTCAAGGGGGCAGAAGACAGCAAAAGCAACAAAAGCAAAAGTGGAGGGAGGGCAAGCCTCTCTTCCTCCTTTATAGTGTATACAGGCTACCCTCCCTAGGGCGGGTGTGCACTCTCACACCCAATCCCAGCACCAGACAATGAGCCAATTACTAACTCTAGATTCAGCCACCTCCCAAAAGCCTGCCCCTTATGACTGCATGAGTCTTTGGGGAGGACATCCAGACACAAACCATAGCGATGAATTTGGAAATATTCCTTCCTCTTGAAGTTTCTATAACAGTTTGAAAAGAACTAATGCTAATTCTTTACATTTTTGATATAATTCAGCAGTGAAACTATTGTCCTGTGGTTTCACTGGAGGCTTTTCACTGTGGGTTCAATTTCCATGGCCATTATAATTTGATCTGGTATGTCTTTGCTTTTCAATCTTGGTAGATTTATGTGTTCAGAAATTTTTCATGATTTTCTAGGTTACCCCATTTGTTGCTGCAAAATTTTTAACAATACTTTCTTAGGATGTTTTGTATTTCTGTGGTATTGGCTATAATGTCTCCTTTTTTCCATATCTAATATTAGTTGAATCTTTTACCTTCTTTCTTAGCCTACCTAAAGTTTTGACTTTGCTTTCATTTTTTTCCCAAAAACTAATTCCTCACATCATTAGCCTTTTCATTATTTTTTATTCTCTATTGTATGTATGCTTGATTGATTTCCTTTATTATCATTACTATTCTTATAGTCTTCATTTATTTTATTGCTATTAAGATATTTATTATTTGATTCATTCTAATAATTTTGGGTCTATTTTCCTAGTTTCTTGAGGTGCATAATTATTTATGGTATTTCTTTTTTACATGTGAATATTTATTACTAAACCCTGTTTGCTTAGAACTATTTTGGCTATACTTTATGTTTCCATTTTTATTTTCTTGAATAAATTTTTAAATGCATTTTTAACCCCTCCTTTGAACTATTTTTGGTACAGGAGACTATTACATTTATGTATCTATAAAGCTCTTAGACCTCCTCTGATTTTTAATTTCTAGTTTTACGCTATTAGGGTCAGAAAAGATAACTGAAATGATTTCAGTATTCTTTCCTTATTTAAGACTCTGTGAGGGTCTAAACTAGATGAATTCTGGGGAATGTTTTATGTGCTGTTGCGATGTCCACACATGACAAATGCACAGGTAACATCAGAATGATTGAAGAAAAGTTACAATACATAGAACAAAAGAATAATGCCCTCTTTCACCACTTTTATTCAATATAGAAAAGGTAGTCATAGTCTCAGCAATTACTCAAAGAAGGAAAGAGCAGGCAACCAAGTTGGAAAGAAAGATGTCAAATTGTCTTTATTTATAGCTGTTTTTTGTATACAGAAAACTCTAAAGATTATCTTTAAAACTACTCAGAATAATAATGAATTTAGTAAAGTTGCAAATACAAAATTAACAGATATAACAATAGTATATTTCTATGTACTAATAGTGAACTATCTGAAACAAGAAAAAAATAAATAAATAAAAAATCAAAGAGAAATCTGTAAGATAGTGTCTCATAATAGCTATAAAAATTATGAATAAATTTAATCAAAGAAGTTAATAATCTCTACAATGAAAATTCCAAAACCCTGATGAAAGAAATGAAAGAGGACCCAAGAAAATGAAAGTTGGCCCATATTCATGGTTTGAAATGATTAGAATGGTTGATATATCTGCATTACCTCTTTTTTTTTTTTTTAGTTTTGGACAGCTATAATTAAATATGTGGGACAGCTAACTTTATAACAAGAAAAATTTTATCAAACTTACAGCTTTAGAGGTTTGAGGGCATTGTGCCAACACCAGCTCAGTTCTGGGGAGTTCCTTCTCTTTCTCCACTGCATCACATATGGCAAAGATGCATGTGTAGAAGAATTTATATCTTTGAGCAGGAAGTTTGACAGAGAGTCAAGCCACAAAATCTTTTCCAAGCGCGTGCCCTAATCTCCCCAGTATTGTACCACCTACTGATAGCAACCCTCTGAGGACCAAGGCCTTAACCACAGTAGTCTGTTGGGGGATTTAAGTTCTGTTCAAAACATAGCATAAGCCTAAGTAAGCTACAGGCTCAGTGCATTCCATACCAAAAATACCAATGACATTTGTCATAGGTATAAGAAAATAATATCAAAACCCATATGATTTCAGACAACAAGCTTTGTATGGCTGAAGACAGTACTGAATAGCCAAAGCAAAACTGAACAAAAAACAGAATAAAGTAAAACAAAAACAAAACTGGAAGCATAATATTATTCAAAATATACTACAGGACTATACCAACCACAATAACAGAGTACTGACCTAAAAATTGACACATAGCTAAATTATGATAAACAAAGAGCCCAGAACCCAGGACTGCACTCCGAATCCTCGCCATCCTGATAGTCATCATAATAATTTCCTTAGTGTGATGCTTCTCTCAAAAGTTCTGTATGTCTATACCCAGACATGTATTGTAGGCTAAATGGACTTTCTGTGTGGACAGAATAATGAAAGGACACTGTACCTTATGAATGACATACTGAAACTGAAAACTCAACATGATGGTGCCTGAGGGTACCACTTGCACTCTATGTACAAGTGTTTCTATAGATGTTGAACAAATTTTGTGGGAGCCCTTTGTTTCATGCTAACCTTCTATAATAGGCCTCCGGAGGCCAGACCAGTACAGAACGCAATCACTTGTCGTAAGTGCCATGAAATCGAACGTAGTGTAAAAAAGGCCCCTCTGTTTTACCATAGAAGGAAAATAACTTTGGGATGACTGACACTTCTTTTTTGTCTTTTTCTGTGCTCTTCTGTATTTTTTTTTTTTTTCTGTGTATACAGCCAAATCCATCTCTTCAGCTTAGTGGAGCACTTGTTTCCTTTAAAAGAAATGAGATGTCACATAATTTAAGAATTGCAAATAAAACCCAAGTAGACCTTTAAGCTAAATTTGTTGAAGTGTTTTTTTTCCTTTTTAATCTATGTAGATACTAGGCAAGCTATGTTAACATTTACCTGTCTACTTGGTGAAGTCTACTTTTCTATTTCTTCTACTTTTCTTTAGGTATTGTGTGAATACGTGCATGTATGTGGTAACTCTGGGGTAGGGGCATTTGGGAGAAAAGGAGATACTCATTCAGTCTTCCATCTTTCTTTCTTTGTTTCTTTCTTTCTTTTCTATTTAAGACAGAATCTACAGGGTCTACAGAGCCTCACTACATAGATTAGACTCCTGATTTCAGCTCCCCAAGTTACAGGCTGGGGTTACAGGCTGGAACCACCACACCCAGCCTCAATCGCTATCTCAGTGTGCCCTGGGAGCAGGGCCAGAAAGGCATGCCAGGGATTGAACCCCAGCCACTGTGTTCTGCCTAAACACGCGCTTTAGTCTGCTGAGCTATCAGGCTGGCCGTCACTTGTTCAGTCTTGAACTTGGCCTGTAATATAAAACAGAACTGAATTCCAGCTTCCCCCATAAGAATGGACAAGGAGAAAGGAGAATCAGGATGGGGAATAAAGCTGGCAGTAGATCATAGGTGCTCTTGGACCTGGAATGGAGACATGGGAAACAACTACTTAGAAGAAAAGGAGCTCTCTAGGAATAAAGAAAGAGATGAGAAGAATGCTTAAAGTGTGGAGAAATAAATTACCATAGAGAAGAGAACAAAGCAGTCTGGGATGCTAACTCTGGATCCCCAGGATAGAGGAGACCTAGTTCCACAAGTGCAAAGTAAGCCTGGGAAGAACCAGCAGTCCCAGTAACAACGAACTATGACAGGGAAAGACTTAGGCTTGCGGTGAACTGCAGCATGGAGCTGTGCTATGAAAGTGACCCTAATGCAGGCCTAACATAGTCCAAGAGGATCAGGAAGGTGGGAGCCAGGCGGAGTCTGAGGCCTCTCTTGCTACTCTGTTTTCTTCTGAGACAGAGTTAAAGGTCTTTTGGCTATGAACCCTGATGCTTTGCTTGTGCCTACAATGTCCAAGAGGTAACTAAAAGTAAAACAAAGTTTTACCTTTATTTTATGCCTTTTGTTACTACAAATCTTGGGTCAATTTTTTTTTTTTTTTGTCTCTGTAAATGTGTTTGTTGATCATTTGGGAGAGTGTTCTTAAAAGCTTGCCAGACAGCTTTGACTTTGAGTTTACAGGATCTCTTCCCCCTTCACGGCTGAGGACACCAAGATAAGAGCTTTACAGGGACATTAAACTACACAGGGAGCCTCTAGCCATTGCCTTAAACATAATCACCTGAATTGTAGAAAAAGTGAGGCCCCACATGACTAAGCCACTGTAGGCAGACAGACCTTTCCTGTCAAGGAGAGCATCCTTCAGCCACAAAAATCCCCAAACTGAGACTGAAACACTGAAAAAGTGGACCTCAGCTCCTGAGCTGATTCTTGAAAGCTGGCCTTTTGTTTTTTCCCAGTGGGGACAGCCTGAAACCTTCTATGAAAAGGTGCCTTGCCCAGCTATGTACCTGGAGTCCATTGTTATCTTCCCTGTAACTTTGCAATTAAAGATTTGTTTTCCTATAAATTTGTGCTATATTCTAATTTCCATTTCTATGAAAGCAAGATCTCACACTACTTGGTGACAACCCTTTCCACGTGGCAGGCTAGCTCTAGAGAAGAAATCCACTGCAGTATTCACCACATTTAGAAATGTTGCAATCAGATGCCATTTTGAGAAGGGTTTTTTTGTTTAAGGCTGAGTAATCAGGAGTCATAGAACAACTACACTTTGAGAGCCCCGACCAACGCACTGCTAGCGAAGCCCCTGCACCGGCTGGGTCAGGATCCTTGGCCTGCTTTCTCCTTCCCGCTTACCATCCCGCCCGCCCCCCCGCTTTTTTTTTTTTTAACTCCTCCAGCCCAAGATCCAGTACCGAACCCATCAAACATCTTGTCTGGCAACTAATCTGGTCCACGAGCCTACTAGGACTACTCAATATCAAAGCTCCACCTCCACCTACAGACCACACCCACGGCACTTCACAGCAGCTAGCAGCCTGAGCTCCAACACAGAGTCAGGAACCTCTGTAGAGGAACCAGCTTGGAGTCTCCAGACCAAAGGCCCAAAGGCACAGCATAACGCCACCAAAGTGCAGAGGTCGCTTCCATACAACATGATAACAACAAGGAGTAGGAGGCAATCTCAGGGCCCGTGCCAACCAAACCAAGTACAGAAGACACTACCATAGAAGAAAATGGGAATCATATAGGTGAAACCTCTGAAATGGTAGCATCTGAGGCACACACACAAGTGCAGAAAGTTATAGAGCAACTGAGATCAGAGATAACATCTGAAGTAATAAAAGAAATACATGAAGTGGAAAAATGGCTGGAGAAAAGTATAGAGGACATCAGAGCAGAAATAATATCTAAAGTTCACAAAGACATGCCTGAATCAATAGCATCCCAAGTAGGGGAACAACTACACAAAAGTAGAAAGGAGAGCAGAACAGAAATAATCTCTGAATTAGAGAGAGAAAGGGTAACCAAAATGACAGATTTCAATACTATTAAAGAAGACATTGATAAAAAATTAGAGGAGAATAGAAAAATGATGGACTACGAAGCAATATAGGAAAGACATAGATCGCATGAAACAGTTTCAAAGAGATATACAAGAAAATAAAATCTCGATCACAAGTTGGCAGAGCCGAATGAAAGAAAATGAAGATAGAGTTTCGGATCTTGAGGACACAGTTGCAGCCAGTGAAAGAGTAAGAAAGGATCTTTTAAAAACAACCAGAACGCAGGAAAAGATAATTCATCATCTGCAAGATGATGCAAAAATGAACAACGTGAGATTAATGGGAATCAATGAGAAAGAAGGAGTCCATAGAAATGATATAAAAAGAATATGGGCAGAAGTAATAGCAGAAAACTTCCCAAATCTGAGAAAACAATCAGACATTCAGGTAACTGAAGCCTACACAACCCCAAATAACATCAACCCAACTAAAAACACGCCAAGACATATAATAGTCAAGACACCAGAAATCCAGCTGAAGAATAATATACTAAAAGCCGCTAGAGAAAAGAAACAGATCACATTTAAAGGAAAACCCATCAGAATAACAGCGGATTTCTCTTCACAAACCATGAAAGCAAGAAGAGCATAGAACAGAGTGCTGCAAGTCCTCCATGAGAACAAATTTCAGCACAGGCTATTGTACCCGGAAAAACTCCCCTTCAAATATGAGGAGAAGTGAAATACCTCCATGACAAGGAACAACTAAAGAATTTCATGACATCAAAGCCAGTGCTACATAATATTCTAACAAATATTTTAGAAAGGGACCAAAATGACCCAAATCCAACAAATGAGAATAGAAAGATCCTACCAAATAGAGTAACCAACAAAACATAGGAGGAAAAATTGGTAAACACTAGCGAATAAGAGTCATGTCAGCCATAAGCCAAGACATTTCAGTTATAATCATCAATGTAAATGGACTCAATTCTCCAATTAAAAGAAGTAGACTTCCACAGTGGATACGGAAACAGAGCCCAACAATATGCTGTATACTAGAAACACATTTAACCCATAAAGAAACTCATAGGCTTAAAATTAAAGGTTGGAAAACAATACTACATGCTCCAGCACCTCAAAAAA
>PVJA010048028.1:0-14365 GCA_004027025.1 Myocastor coypus | reverse complement strand
CTACAAAAGTGAGCTCAAGGCCAGCCTGAACTGCATAGCAAGACCCTGTCTCAAAAAGACAAAAAATAAAAAAAAAAAAAAGAAAGAAAACAAACAAATAAAAAAACCCCACCCAAATCAGCAACCTAGCTTTACAACTTAACAATCTAGAAAAAGAAAAACTGAACCCAAAGGTAGAAGTACAGAATTAATTATTAATTGTGGCATTAATAAAAAAGAAAATTAATAAAAAAGAAAACTGTCAATAAAACTAAAAGTTGACCCTTTGAGAACATCAAAATTAACAAACTTTTCTTTTAGAGAAACTATGAAAAAAGAACTCAAATTACTAAAACTGTTATTTTGTTTTGTTGACACTGGAGATTAAATGCAGGGCTTAGCACATGCTAGGCACTTTTCCACTGAGCTATATCTCTGGCCATCAAATTACTAAAATCAAATAAGAAAATGGGAATACTATCAACTCTTTGGAAATAAAAGAGAATTTATATGAGTAACTACATAACAATAAATATGATAACTAAAGTTAAATTCCTAGAAACATACAGCACACTAAAATTATACCACAAAAAAATCCGATTTGACCATAAACTACTTAAGACATTGAAAAAATCAAAAATCTTCCACAAAAGATCTGAAAATAATAGTTTTACAGAAGTGTATCAATCATTTTTTTATTATTATTTAAGACCTTTATTAACAGGTGCTTGCAGTTTGTTGACTTTTTTGAAAAGATCAAGTTGTAAACTTTTATTACAAATTAAAAATGAAGTTCTTAAAAATCTCAACTTGACCAAATATGAAACAATTTAAAAACCTTTAAAGGTGTATTGAGAAAAATCAGGCTTTAAAAAACAAACAAAAAAAACCACGTTTGTCATTACCAAAAAGAGACGTCTTTAGATAAAAATAATAAAAACCCCATGCTGCATAGATAATGCAGATAGTTCTAGCTATCTGGTGAACCGGCAAAAACCAAGCACTTAAGGTCTTCAGTTCCCATCTTTTGTTCATTTCTTATTGCTGGAATTTCCTATTCGTTTCTTTCTTGCTGGATGACTAAACCGGATGATGGTAGAGATGTTAAGTCGGCATTTACTCAGCCCCGCCCTGCTCAGCCTCTTGGAGCAGACGAATTCTCAGCTGGTGGATCGGCTGCTTTTGTCTCTTTGCCATCTTGTGGTTTAGGGTTTTCTGGGCGTCTGCGTCGGTATCTGAAGTTGCGAAGGTACCGACGTTGAGGTGGCTGCTGACCTTGGGCCTCATCTCCTTGATTTTCCTTATCCTCCTCATTGCCATCCTCTCTAGGCTGTCTTTGGCGAGGAGGGCCCCTGCGGAATCGTGGTCTATAACCTCGATACATAGTCTGCCTCACTTGTCTTCCTTGTTCACCTGCACCCTGGTTGTCAGCACTCTCCATCACTTCTCCTTGCACAGGAGGGCTGGAATACTGTGGTAGATGTCTATAGGTCTCTGCATGTAGTAAGGTGGGAACCTTCGCCTGCGGTAGGTCCGGCGTTGTTGGGCCTGGCCTTCGGGAGCACTCTGCGATCCCTCATTCTTTTCCCCACTCTCACTATTCTGGTAATTCTGCTGGTAATTGTGTGGATAGCGTCTATAATGGTTACGGTCTGCTGCGTATTTACTGCCTTGAACTGGAACTCCACCAGGACCTGTACCATTTGCTGCCTCCGCACCCTTTTCTCCTTCAACATCAAACTCCACAGACTCTCCATCTCCTATACTGCGAAGGTACTTTCTGGGGTTATTCTTCTTTATGGCAGTCTGGTGTACAAATACATCTTCCTTGGTGTCAGTCCTGTTGATGAAGCCATATCCGTTTCTTTTTTTTCTTTTTTTTTTTCTTGTTTCAGAACTTTTGTTTATTTATTTTTATGGCCGGCTCAGCCTGCCCTGAGGGCAGGGCTGGCACAGCATGTGGTGCTGGGGATGGAACCAGGGTCCCTGTAGCCACCTGCAGGCGCTTTAGACAACTGAGCCATCCTGAACCATTTTACTGTTTCCAAAACCTTCGTTGCAATGACCTTCTTGTCCCCTGGGGCAGGCACCGCCCATGTGAGGCCGCCCGGGCCACCGCTCCCTGCGCTGCTGCCGCTGCCCGTGGTGCCGGGCTTGGTGTCAGCAACACCGAGGGCGGGGGCGGCGGGCGGCTGCTGGGTCTCAGCCTCGCTGCTCATGGTTGCGGTGATGGTGACTGGGACCGGCTGCAGCAGCTGCGGCTCCTCCCGGGGTGAGATGGTAACTAGGCCGGCAGCGGCGGTGGGACTACTCAGGGCTCTCTGGGGTCCGCTCTCCGCTCCCGCTACCGATCGGACTCAATCATTTTAAAAAAGAAATGGCATCAAAATTACAAATTCTCTTCTAACGAAAAGGGAATACACCCAAATTCAATTGTGAGGCAATTATGGAATAGCTGCATAATATAATTATATATTATACCATTATCAAAGCTGGATAAAGACACCACAAGAAAACTACAGACCAATGTAATCTATGAACACTGATGAAAAAATCTTCCAACCAAACAATAGCAAATCAAATTCAGAAGCATATGCAAAGGATTATACACATACACAAAAATAAATAAATGAATGAATAAATAAATAAAATAAAAGGATTAAACACAATGACCAAATGAGATTTATTCCTGGAATGAGATGATGATTCAATATATAAAAGTCAGTGTAATACACCACATTCAAAGCCTGAAGGAAAGAAAAAACTCATGATTATCTCAGTTGGTGCAGAGAAAGGATTTGACAAAATTCAATACCCTTTGGTTAAACAAACCACTCAACAAATTAAAAACAGAAGGAAATTATTTCAACATTATTAAAACCTGTTAGGAGAAGACCACATACTCCATGTGAAAAACCCAGCATATGCAAGGTTTGGGTGGGGGCAGGCATAGTGGACAACTAAACTTACAGGGGATAAAGGGGAAAAATACCTAGTTGGGCTACTTCTCTTTAACAGAGTACTATAAGTTTTAACCAGAATAATTAAGCATGAAAAGAAATAAAAGGCATCTGGGGCCAGGGAAATAGCACTGCCTTGCAAGAGCAGGGTCCTGAGTTCAATTCTCAGTGTTACAAAAACAAAACAAAACAAAACACCAAAAGAGAGAGAGAGAGAGAGAGAGAGAGAGAGAGAGAGAGAGAAAGAGAGAGAGACAGACAGACAGACAGACAGACAGACAGACAGACAGTCTTTGTTGGGCCAGGCAGATAGCTCAGCAGACTAAAGCGTCTACATAGGCAGAGCGCAGTAGTTGGGGTGTGATCACTGGAATGCCATGCCAGCCCTTCCCTCAAGGCATGCTGAGACTGTGATTGAGACTGGGCATGGTGATACATGTGCCTGCAATCCCAGTGCTTGGGAGGCTGAAAACAGGAGGATCACTATGAGTCCGATCTACATAGTGAGGCCCTGAACATCCTGTAGACCCTGTATCAAATACATAAAATAAAATAAAAAATAAAGAAATAAAAGGCATCCAAGGAGAAGTGAAGTAAAATTATTTCTGTTCATAGAGGATATGATCTTATATACAGGTTCTACAAATATATAGTAGAATACTGTAAAAAAAATTTAGCAAAGTAGCAGCACTCAAAAAAATCTGCTGCATTTTACAGACTAATAATAAATAAACCAAAAAGGAAATTAAGAAAACAACTTCATTTGCAATCATATCAGAAAGAATTATTCAGAGATCAGCAGATTTAATATGATCTTTTTAAAATCCCAATGATATGTTTTGCAGAAATAGCTATCCTGAAATTCACATGGTTATCTTAAAGAGACTCTGAACTTTGGCACAGAGCACTGTGGGCTATTTGGGCAGCTGGAACACAGAAAACAGTAGCAAGCGCCTGAAGAAGTTGCCAAAATGATGCTCACACCAATTATACTGTTGAAAGAGGGAAGTGGCAGCTCCTAAGGCATACCTCAATTCATGAGTAACATCAGTGGCTGCCAGGTGATTGCTGAGGCTGTAAGAACCACCTTAGGTCCCCGTGACATGGACAAGTTTATTGTAGATTGCCAAGGCAGAGCAACAATTTCTAATGATGGGGTCACAATTTTGAAACTTCTCAACGTCATCCATCCCGCAGCATAGACTTTAGTGGACGTTGCCAAATCTCAAGATGCTGAGGTTGGTGATGGCATCACCTCAGTAATGCTGTTGGCTGCAGTTTCTGAAGCAGGTGAAACCCTATGGGCAGGAAGGTTTGCACCCCAAGATTACCATCTGAGCTTTTCACACAGCGTATAGTTGGCAATTATCAAGACCAAGGAGATTGCTGTGACCATGAAGAAGCAAGATAAGGTGGAGCAGAGGAAACTGCTGCAGAAGTGTGCCATGACGGCTCTGAGCTCCAAGCTGATCTCTCAGCCTTGCTAAGGTGGTGGCTGATACTATGATGATGCTAGATGACTTGCTGCAGCTTAAGATGACTGGACTCAAGAAGGTGCTTTGTGGAGCTCTAGAGGAGTCTCAATTGGTGGCTGGTCTTGCATTCAAGAAGACTTTCTCTTATGCTGGACTTGAAATGCAACCTGAAGTGTACAGTAAGTTCATGATTGCCTTATTAAATATTGGACTCAATTTGACAGCTGAGAAAGACTATCCTGAAATCAGAGTCCACTGATGCTGAGTGGAACACTGTTTATAACAAGTTAGAGAAGATCTATAATTCTGGAGCCAAAGTTATTTTGTCCAAACTCCCTATTGGGGAGTACTTTGCTGATAGGGACAGGTTCTGTGCTGGACCTGTGCCTGAGGAAAATTTGAAAAGGACAATGATGGTCTGTGGAGGCTCAATCTAGACCAGCATGAATACACTATTGGCAGATGTTCTGGGTCACTGCCAGCTGTTTGAAGAGACCCAGACTGGAGGTGAAAGGTACAATTTCTTCTCTGGTTGCCCCAATGCCAAGACTTGCACCTTCATCCTCCATGGTGGAGTACAGCAGTTCATGGAGGAGACAGCAGTCTCTGATGATGCCATTATGATTATCAGGAGGGCCATCAAGAATGATTCAGTGGTGGCTGGTGGTGGAACCATCAAGATGGAGCTCTCTAAGTACCTTCAGGATTAGTCAAGGCCTATCCCAAGAAAACAGCAGCTACTGATTGGGGCATATGCCAAGGCCTTGGAGATTATCTCACACCAGCTATGTGACAGTGCTGGCTTTGATGCCACAAACATCTTGAACAAACTATGGGCTTGGCATGCCCAGGGAGGCATGTGGTATGGGGTAGACATCACAATGAGGACATTACTGACAACTTCAAAGCTTTCATGTGGGAGCCAGTTATGATGCAGATCAATGCCTTGACAGCAGCTTCTGAGGCTGCGTGCCTGATTGTATCCGCTGACCAGAACATCAAGAAGTACTCCTCCAGCAGTGGGTTGGGCTGGGGCTGCCTCCCTGAGATTCCACGCATCACTCTGGCTGGCAGCTGGCTGCAAGTATGCTTGCCCTCCCTGGCTTGGCTCATTAGTGTCATGAAGAAGTGGTAATCATTGGTCTATTCTGTTCTCACTGGGGGTTAAATAAGTTAAGATTTAGAAAAAAGAGAGAGTGACTCTGAAAGCCAAAACAATCCTGAAAAGAGCACAGATGAAAGACTCATACTTTCTAAATTCTAAACTTACCATAAAACTATAGTAAACTGTATTAGCTTTCCCACTGCTGGGACAAAATATCCAATTCTTATGACTTAGAAGAAAGCACTGTTCAGCTCATGGTTTCAGATAATTTAGACCATGATTACAGGACTCCAAGAGAGAAACATGATGGCAGAAAGGCATACCAGAGCAAAGCTACTTGCTTGCTGTGGACAGGAAACTGAGCACAGGAGAAGAGTCCTGCCAAGATACCCCTCCCCAAAGGCACGATGCTTCTAATAACCTCCCCCCTCCACCGCATCTCCTTCACTTCCCAATAGCACCCTCAGCTGTGGATGTCAGTGGATCAGTCAATCAGTCAACTCATGAAGATAGTGCCCTGTGATCCAATTACCCCTTCAGGAGTCTCTAAATCCAGTTAAGGTGACAGTAATGATTAAGTGGCCCAGTAAAGAAAACAGTGTGACACTGGCATAAACAGACATACACACCAAAGCATCAGACAGGCCAAAAATAACTCTCATATAAAATTGAATGATTTTTGACAAAGATCCCAAGTCTGGGAGCCTGGGAGAGAGCTCTGTGGCAAAAGTGCCTGCCTGACAAGTTCAAGGTCGTGAGTTCAAACCCTGGTTCCGCAAAATAAACAAAAAGACAGCAACAAAAAAGCCACAGAACTCCAAGTCCAACCAGCAAAGAACCAGTCCTTTCAATAAAAGATGCTAAGAAAACTAGACATCCACATGTGGGAGCCCAAACTGCTGGCGCCCATTTTGTAACATCATCATCTTGCGACAGCCTCATCTCGCAATAGCCTCTAGTTAGGTTTCTATTTCCCTACACCCTGCCCATTTCCCATAAATCATGTGCCTCAGGTCCTCCCCTGGTTGCAAGGTAACGGCTGACGCAGATTCTGTTTCCCCTGCTACCTTTACTTAAACTGCGTTCACTTCAATAAACAAGACTCAGGCTGGGTGTGGTGGCTCACGCCTGTAGTCCCAGCACTCGGGAGGCTGAGGCAGGAGGATTGGTGAGAGTTTGAGACCAGCCTGGACTACAAAAGTGAGCTCAAGGCCAGCCTCAACTGCATAGTGAGACCCTGTCTCAAAAATACAAAATAAATAAATAAATAAATAAATAAACAAACAAACAAACGAGACTTGATCAGAATCTTGTCTTGTCTTCATTTCTCGTGTCTCTTGCCCTGTCTTTGTCTTCATCCCCGCTCCTTCCCCAGGTGAGAACCCGTGTGCTGACCCACGGGTTGGGTCATCCACATGCAAAAAAAAAAAAAAAAAAAAAGTTGGCCATTTATTTAACACCATTTGCAAAAATTAAAATGCACTCAGGACCTAAATATAAGTCCTAAAACAATAAAATGGTTACTGGTTTTACTATAGTTTCCTACTGAAGAAAATATGAGGCAAGAGTATCATGATACTGAATTTAGCAGTAACTTCTTAGATGACATGAAAGGCAAAGAAAGCAAAAGAAAAATAGACAAATTGGACTTTATGAAAATTTTAAAATGTCACACATCAAAGACACTACCAATACAGTAAAATGACAATCTGCAAAATGGAATTTTGTTGTATTTTGGTTTTGGTTTGGTTTTTTATAGTGCTAGGAATTGAACGCAGTGCCTCATGCATGTTAGATAAACACTCTACCTACACTGAGCTACCTCAATCCATTCACATATATTTTTCCATGTATTTTATAAGGAATTAACATCCAGAATATATAGAATCCTAACAACAGCAACAATTTTTAAAAAATAGACAACGGACTTGAGCAGGTATTTTTCCAAAGATGCTAAATAAATGGCTAGTAAGCACATGAAAAGATGTTCAATATCACTAATCATCAGAAAAATCCAATTTAAAGCTAAAATTATATACTATCACATACCCATTAGGATAGTTACTACCAAAGCAAAAACAAAAAGAAAACCCACACAGAGAAAGTAAATGTTAGTATGAACATATAATACATATTGTCACAGGGATGTAAAATAGTACAGCTACTGGATGAAAGAAAAAAATAAACAGAGATTTACTATTTGACCTAGTAATTCCAACTATAAGTATATCTCCAAAAGAATTAAAAGTAGTATTTTTAAAAAATCATTATTTATTTGGTATGCGATCTTGCTATGCAGCTCAGACTCCCCAGCGCTGGAATTACAGGTGTGTACCACCATGCCTAATTTTGGTAGCTGGCACGGCATCAAATACCAGGGACCGAACCCACATCCTTGTACTTGTCCTTACCTAAAATCAGTATCTTAAAGAGATATTTACACACACATGTTCACAGAGCACCATCATTCACAACAGCTGAAAACATAACTCAAATTTCCACTGACAAGTGACTAGATAGGCAAAATGTATACTCCTTAAAAAGGAATTTCTTGGGCCAGCCTGATAGCTTACCAGACTAGAGTGCCTGCTTAGGTAGAGAACAGTGGTCGGGGTCCTGTGCTGGACCCACCCATGGGGGCTAGTGGGGAGGCACACTGAGACACTATTGAGATTGGGCATGGTGGCAAGTGTGGGCACATGCCTGTAATCCCAGCACTTTGGGAGAATCACTGAGTCCGATGTATGCAGTGAGACCCTGTAGACCCTGTCCTAAATACAGAAAAGGAATTTCTTTTATATTTTGAGGCTGAATAATATATGTATATAACACAATATATATATATATATATATATATATATATATACATATATATAGTACACACATACATGTTATATATACAATTGTGATTTAAGCCATAACATGGATGAATCTTGAAGATACAATGTTAAATTACGTAAGTAAGCCATAAGAAAATAATTACTATATGATTCCCTTTATACAAGATACAAATAGTCAAATTCACAGAGAAGAAACACAGAGTTGCAATTACCAAGGGCTGGAAAGAGAGGAAAACGGGGAATTGCTATTCATGGACAGTTTCATTTTGGGCAAACTGACAGAGTTCCGGATGGCAGTGACAAGTCACAATAGGAATTCACTTACTACCATTGAATTGCATTCTTAAAAATGGTTCAGATGGTAAATATTATAGTAGAGGAAAAACACACAGAAGTAACACATGAGCCAGAAATTACACTCTAGTGATACTCAAAAGAACAAATGCAGTGATTTAAACAAATATCTAAACCCCAATACTTTGAGCAACATTATTCTCAACAGCTATTATAGTGCAGACACTGAATGCCTTCCAAAAGCCCCTATATTAAAGGCTTGATCCCCAACCATGGCTTTAGAAGTGAGGCCTTCTGGGAGCAAGAAAGGTCCTGGGAGGTGGGCACTCCAATGGGATGAGGCCCTAGCTCCTGCTCCTTCCTTTTTCTTCCCAGCTGTCAGGTAAACAGGCTTCCTCTGCCAAGAATTCCCACCATGATATGCTGCCTTGCCACAGGCCCAAAAGCAACAGTGCCAACTGATCATGGACTGAAATTTCCAAAACTATGGGCCAAAATAAGATGTTCTACTGGCACAGCATTATGTAACAGTAATGGAACGCTGGCTAATACAAGAGACAAGGCAGAAACAACCCAAATGTCTAGTGACTGATAAGTGGATAAACAAAATCCAGTATACAATATGGAACACCATTTAAGCTTAAATAACAAAATTCTGATACATGCTAGAACATGGATGAACCTGTAAACACTGTTAAAATAAGTCATAAACAAAGACAAATATTGTATGATTCCACTTACATGAGGTAAACAGCACTGTGAAATTCATGAGAAAGTAAAATAGTTTGCTGGGGATGAGGGGCTTGGGAAGTTACTGTTTACTGGGTACAGAGTTCAATTCAGGATAATGGAAAAGCTTTGCAGATGGATGCTAGCAGTGATACTGCTCAACAGTGTGAACATAATTAATGCCATAAAACTGTATGCTCAAAAATCGATGAACTTGATAAATTTTAGGTTATGTAAATTTTATAATAAAGTTGGGTAGACTGATTTTAATTTTTGTTAAACAAACATATTCCACAATCCTCCTCTAATCAGGTCAAGGGGGAAATGTGATCAACAGGAAACAAAATGAAAACTATAAAATAATAAACAAAAGAAAAATAAGTTTCATTTCCTTCTCTGAGAACAGGAGAATTGAACCATGTTTTAAAAGTTTAAAATTCCAAAATTTCATGTTTCTAGGGAAGGAAAATGAAGTATAACTCTGAAGTATAAATCTAAACTATTATGCCATGCTTCTTTTAACACAGGATCGGGACTAATTGAAAATTATTTACAGAAAGCACAATATTTAAATTCAGAAAAGCCTCACTCTTAGTTAAAAATAAAATAAACAAATATCATAAACATTCACAATTCTGAGAAGGAAACCCTTCACAGATGTCACCGCAAGAAAGACTACTTCACCTCATCTGTAGGGAGAATGAATGCCGCTTGTAAAAATGGGCTGCATGGGTCCTCCCCACGACTTGGCAGCTGGCACTCACCAAAGCTAGGTGTTCTCCATTTCTGACACATCAATAATCCAGAACCAGATAAAGTTGTCTGGAGTACTAAAAGGCTTGTTTATTTTCTAAAAGTTTGCTTTCATGAACTGACAAATGATAGGATGGTGGATGGGGCATCAGGTTAGTGATCTGAAATTAATTTATTAACCCTCTCCCCTTTTTGAAATTTGCAGCAAAAATGAATCACAAGTCCACTTTAAATAAAATTTTTTAAAAAGTACTAGAAAAGGATGAAGGAGGAGGCTAAAACATTAATGCCAAAACTTTTCTTGCTCAAAGGAGTTATCCTTTTTGCAGGTGTTAACTCATGGTTTCCTGGAAGGATTATATACTCCATGTTCCAACAAATAATGAGAAACAGGATTGTTTACACTGGGAAAAGCATTCTGATCAGATGGAAAGTTCTCACTTATTAGCGGCTTCAAATGTCAAGGTAACGCTGTTAATTTATAACAGATACTATAATTTCTAAGAATAAAGTTAGTTTTAGAAAAAAAAAAACCTTAATTTTTCCACATAGTAAGTCTCCTAATAAAGGGAACAATCTCAATTTCCATCTATTCACGTTTTGCTCAATTACAAGGAAATAGGAACAAAGTATTCCTTCCATAGAATTAAGACTAAGGGACTGGCAACAAAGCATAACATAAGTAAGCCTCCTGACCTGTTATTCTAAGAAGCTAAAGAACAACAGCCTCCTTTACCCATCTGCCTTGCAAAGGAATAAATTCCCCTTATCTGGATACCCACCCTAGATTCAAAACAGGGAGCAAACATAGCAAAATAGGGACTTGGTACATTCCTTGTCACAATAATTTCCAGCCAAGTGTTGCTGAGGCAAAGTCTGGACTAACGCCAGCCAGGACTGACTATGGGACAAAGCGGTGGCCCAGGCTCAGGTCTTTGGATTTCTTCCCTATATGCTAAAGATTCAACCCAGGGCCTTTACACTAAGCTACAGCTCAGCCTTTTATTTATTTATTTTTATCTGAGACAGGACCTAAATTGTAACACTGTGAAGGCCAAGCTCAAATCTGAGATCCTCCTACCTGAATCTCTTCACAATGCTGGGATTATAGGCAGTACTACCAATGCCCAACTTGGATCTCCATCATTTTATGTGACTAGGTAGCCTAAAGTACTGGGTTCTGTGAGCTATCCACCACCCTTTTCTAAATTCTTTATCTGCTTAAATCAGCCAGAAAATCTAACAGTCACACTTGACTTTCACATTACTAAAAGGGATTATACTATAAACCTTAAAGTTAGCTGAAGGATTAAATAAAAATTAATTTATACATTATGGTCCCTTGTAAATAAAAATCCATGATAGTATAACTTACTAAAATTTAACTATATACAGGTACCATAAAAAGCACTTTATTTTTAGCTCATGATTAAGAAAAATAATAGCTAATTCTGTCTTATTTAAATGTCAAGATGATCTTGGGAGCAGATTATCCCTTATTGGGATAAGTCATAGTAATTATGGTCACAACTTCAAAAACCAGTGATAGAAGTGCTAGAATTAACAGAAAGAAAAAAAAAATCTGTATGTTAATGGATTCTGATGACAGAAACTGAAATTTAAAGGAAATAACGTAGCCAAACCACAAGAGCTGTACAGTGTTGCCAATCCTTGAAATTATAATGTCCATGCTTTTGACAATTTAATTTGAAGAACTTATTAAATTTACCGCTTTTCTCCTAATTTATGCTTAGGTTTGCTAATTTATGCTTAGGTTAGTTATACTAGTATAACTAGTACTAGTATTAGTTATACTACTAATTTGCTAACACTTTGGGATGAACATGTTTTCAGCAACAACATAGCTAGCTCATCTATGACTAAATCCTTCCCTTTGTGGGTTTCAGCTCAAAAACACATTTGGTTATTGCCTCATTTTAGACCTTTACCCACAGAACTCACGTTGTAATTGTCACTAAGATTGCTGTTAACATCTTTTTAAAATTTATTTATTTTTTTGTACGGGGTCTCACTACTGACTCATAGCGATCCTCTTGCTTCTATCTCCCAAGTGCTGGGATTACAGGCATGCACCACCACGCCCAGACTTCATCACCAGTTCTGTGTGCTAGAGAGCGGGGTGGTGCAGCAGGCTGGGCCAGGAACAGAACCCTGACCCCTGCACTTCCCTAAGTAAGAGCTTAGTCTGCTGAGCTATACCGCTGGCTCTCCAGTCAAGGTCTTAGAGAGATGAAATCTCACTACTATCTCTGACTTACACAAAGAGTTATGTCACATAATGAGGAATGCCTATATTTGGATGAGTTCTGCACACAACTGATACTCGCTTTGGTTTGAACATGACCTCTCTAAATTCAGGTAGTCATGAATACTTCTCACAAATGGGATTAGGTGCCCCTATAAAAGGACTTGAAAGAAGGCATTCCCTTTTTTGCCCTCTTGCCATGTGGAAGACAAAGTATTACTCCCCTATGAAGGACAATGGTCTTCAAGACACTACCTTGAAAGCAGACTGGACTCTCTCCAGACGACAAATCTGTGCCTAGATCTTGGACTTCTCAGGATCCAAAATGATGAGGAATAATTAACCACTATTAAATTAAAATTAACCATTTTCAGGCATTTTGTTGCAGCCAAGCAAAAAGACTAAGACAGTGCTAGTGTTTCCTTGGGCCTCAGCTAAAAGATTCTAACAGAGTCAAATGCCTAGTTACTCCACTATACAAAATCTTTAATTTAAATTTTTTTTTCCTTTAAAGAGAGTTACATGTTCTCTTCATATCTTTTCACAGAAATGAACTCATTCCTGTATCTGAAGTAAACTTACGTCACCCACACTTAAAGATATGAGCTCTTCTTGTGAAAGTACTGCATGAGCCCTTATCTATAAATCGCTTGACTGCAGCCTTTTGAAAATTCAGCAAAGGCAGTTATATGGAACTACAAGATAAAAGCAGTACCAAAGGTCATCAAAACCAAGCCAGGAATTTCATTTCTTTCCCCTAGCAATTACGTAAAACTACATATACAACATATCCCATCATCACTAAGTCCAAGTTTGATTGATCTAAGGTAATTAAGTTATATACAGCAGCTCCATGAATTGGTTCTCTGACCCTGGTCTCAAGTTCACTGTGATAACATATTTCAATCCCTACATGACTATAAACATCAAGATTTCTACACCAAGACTAGCTAACAGTTTTTTACATTGAGTCCACTAAGCATGTGTGTCACTGCCTCTGCAGAAGATAACCGTTATAAAAGCTCAAACTTTTCCCACCACCTAAAGCACACAGCTGTGAAAACATGCCTCCTTATGGAATATGCTGGTTGAGAGTATTCAGGGAAAAAAACCATAAAATTATTTGTTACCCTATTCTAATTTTGTGCTTGATCCAGAAGTAGGAAGGTGCCTGATGTAACACTAGAAGAGATGGGCCATTACAAGAAGGAACCCTTGATGTGTCCAAACCAAGGGGAAAGCAGCTGGAATAAGCAGAGAAGCAAGCAGAAGCAATACACTTCCAGCACTGTAATGACTTCCACACTACCAATGTGAGTCAATGAAAAACATGAATATGTTTTGCACATAAGCATTTAATTTTATGATGAAGTTAATATAACTGAAGTTAGGGAAACACATTTGCTAACTGGATAAACAGGTTTTATTTTATTTATTTATTTATTTTTTGTCTTTTTGAGACAGGGTCTTGCTATGCAGTTGAGGCTGGTCCTGCGCTCACTTTTGTAGCCCAGGCTGGTCTCGAACTCGCACCAATCCTCCTGCCTCAGCCTCCCAAGTGCTGGGATTACAGGCGTGAGCCACCATGCCCGGCTTAACAGGTTTTAGAATTAAACCTAATTCTGGGACTAGGGAGATAGCTCAGTGGTCTAAGTGCCTGCCTCACAAGGGTAAAGACCTGGGTTCAATCCCCTGTACCATATGTCATGCTGGCCCCGCAATGTGCCAGCCACTGAAACCAGGTGTGGTGGTGCATGCACTTTTAATCCTAGCACTGAAGAAGTTGAGACAGAAGGATCACTATGAGTCTGAACTGTGTAGTGAGACACTGTACCAAATAAATAAATTTTTAAAAAAATTTTTTAAAGAATTAAATGTGAAGCCGGGCGTGGTGGCGCACACCTGTAATCCCAGCACTCGGGAGGCTGAGGCAGGAGGATTGGTGCGAGTTCGAGACCAGCCTG
>PVJA010048027.1:0-14391 GCA_004027025.1 Myocastor coypus | reverse complement strand
AATTCAGAAATTATTTCTGTTCTGTTCTCCTTTCTACTTTTGTGTAGTTGTTCCCCTACTTAGGATGCTATTGATTTAGACATGTCTTTGTTAAGTTTAGATATTATTTCTGCTCTGATGTCCTTCATACGTTTCTCCAGCTGTTTTCCACTTCATGTATTTCTTTTTTTACTTCAGATGTTATCTCTGATCTCAGTTGCTCTATAAGTTTCTGCACTTGTGTGTCTGCCTCAGATGCTACCAATTCAGATGTTTCATCTGTATGATTCCCATTTTCTTCCATGGTAGTGCCTTCTGTATTTGGTTTCGATGGGCACGGGTCCTGAGATTGCCTTCTACTCCTTGTTGTTATCATTTTGTATGGAATCGACCTCTGCACTTTGGTGGCATTATGCTGTGTCTATGGGCCTTTGGTCTGGAGACTCCAAGCTGGTTCCTCTACAGAGGTTCCTGACTCTGTGTTGGAGCTCGGGTTGCTAGCTGCTGTGAAGGCCCGTGGGTGCCGTCTGTAGGTGGAGGCGGAGCTTTGGGATTGAGTAGTCCTGGTAGGCCAGTGGACCAGATCAGTTGCCAGACAAGATGTTGGATGGTTTCGGTACTGGAGCTTGGGCCGCTGGGGCATGCGGGCCTTGCTAGCAGCGGGTCGGGTTGGGGCTGGAACAGGAAGTTAGTTGCAGGAACGCCTCATCACTTTTATTTAGTATCTTAACAAAAGAGTCTCCAAAGGTTTAAAAACTTTTGAAAAATATACAGTTTCATATTATTTTCATAACATGTGTACAGCTTCCAGTATCATAGAGACCCTGCTGTGTTTGAAAAGTAGTGGCTGTGGAAATAACTTTCGGCCTTGGAGAGAAAAGGTCTCGGCCATGTCCTTGACCATCAACTACTTACCACCCCAGACGTGGACAGTTAGGCACTTTGAGAGGCTGGAAGACTTCTGGAAGTGAATTTCAACACCATCTATTTTGGGTGAGCTTATTCAATTTCAAACTTACTACATTTTAAATGTCTTTACTTCACCCATAGCTACCTTTATTCTCATTCTAAATGATCAAATAGCCCCAGAAACTGGTAGAGTACATTTAAAAAACAAACATCTACAGAATGTGTTGGATATATGTTGATGCCTATTTAATACCGATAAATTCACTACTGTTTTGTGAACAATCTCCTGTCTACTTAGGGGTGTCAACTTTTCATTTTCCATGCTGAGCTGCTTTTTAAAAAATATAAAAAGACTGATAGTAATTGGAATTATTTCTTATAAATTAATCAAGAAGTCTCAGATTAAAAATTCTAAATTATAGTTTTACTTGTATTTTAAAAATACATTTGGAAATTTTGCATACACCCATGATCAAGCTTTTATTCCATGCACACAGCTGCCATTCTGATGAAATGGTTTGCACGAACAGGTCGTTTTACAGGCTGAGCAGGAACACAGGAAGCTCCTGTAGATTTCTGCTGGCATTGCCGCCATTGTCCACATCCACTGCTTCCCTGCTAATGTGACGGTGGCTTTCATCTGTCTTTGATCACCTGCACAGTTTTCCAACCATAATGGTAATAACTGTAAGCTGAAGCAGGTGTAGTAAAACCTGTAAAACTCCACAGTATCTGAAGATAAATGCTATCAATGTAGTTGAAAACTGGAGCTGCCAAAGAAGCTGCTACCAAGATTAACTGGACCGCTGTATTCACCTTGCTGATGAACTTTGCTTTTAACCTAGCAGTAGCATAGCAAGGATTGAAATATTTAGCTAGCATTCGCGGTGTTGGGAGGGTTTGATACCGGACATAAAAAACAGCAGCAATCAACATTACATCTCTTGAAATTATCATATAAGTAAGTGGAACTGGAATAAGATCTGCATAGGTCAAGCTAACATATAACACACTGAGAAGTATTTTATCAGCAAGTGAATCAAGAGCACTTCCCAAAGCTGATTTTTGATTGGCCCAGATTCGAGCAATAAATCCATCCAACAAATCAGTGAGTCCAGCTAAAGCAAAAACTTCTAGCGCAACATTAAAATCTTCAATAATCAAATAACCCAAAACTGGGGCCAAGCCAATCCTTGTCATTGACAACATATTTTTTTTTGTTATTTTTTAAATTTTTTTTTAAATTTTATTTTTCTTGTTTCAGAACTTTTGTTTGTTTATTTATTTATTTTTATGGCCAGTTCAGCCTGCCCTCAGGGCAGGGCTGGCGCAGCATGTGATGCCGGGGATCGAACCGCGGTCGCTGAAGCCGCCCAAGCTTTCCAAAGCAGGCATTTTAGACCACTGAGCCATCCTGCCGGGCCCCCTTTTTTATGTTTTTTTTTTTAATTTTTAAAAGTTTTTTTATTTTATTTTTCTTGTTTCAGAACTTTTGTTTATAAATAAACAAACAAAAGTTCTGAAACAAGAAAAATAAAATAAAAACGATTAAAAAACATAAAAATTAAAAATAAAAGTTCTGAAACAAGAAAAATACAATACAATTTAAAAAAAGCATAAAAAATAAAAAACATATTTGGAATTGTCCATGGATTTTCATACGTGCTGACGGCGCTCGCCGGGGGGCCCCAGGGCCGCCTTCCCCACGCCCAAGCCGTGATGCCGTGGGTTGGGCCCCGGCAGGCTCAGGCTGCGGGCCGCAGCCATGCCAGGCAGCCGGGACCGCGGGCCGCGGACTGCAGGGCCCCGAGCGCGCGCCCCCAGCCTGGCCGCGCCCCCGCCACCCCGCGCAGGGCCCCCCACGGGCCACGCGCCACCCGCTAGACCAGCATGGCGCCCGGGGACTCAGGCGGCGCGGACTCAGCACAGTCTGGCACCGGCCGGCTGCCTCTGCGGGGAGCGCCTGCCACCCCGGGGGAGCGCCTGCCACCCCAGAGGAGCACAGCCGCCGCTACCTCCATGCTGCCCCCCATGCCCAGTCTTCTAATAGTATTTTTTTTTTTTTGGCAGTACTGGGATTTAATTTGGGACCTTGCACTTGCCAGGCAAGCGCTTATTCTACCGAGCTATGTCCCCAGCCCAGCATTTCTTTTTTAAAATGTGTTTAACACAATTGTCTTTTTTTCTTTCAGTACCAGGGGTTGAACTTGGGACAGTGTACTTGCCAGGCAGGTGCTTATGTCTCCTGTGCTAGATCCCAGACTTTTCATTTGTGATGATTAGTGATTGAAGACATATAGATTTGAAAAACTTTATTATAAGTAAAATTAGAAGCCAATATTTTTTCTTAATTTTTTGAAAAGCAGTTACATTGCAATGAGAAGTAATAGATGGTATCCTATAGAATAGTACATAATGATATTTTGAAAGGGTCAACAGTCTGAAGCACCTGCTTAGGAAAGCCTAGGCAACTACATGGACCATGGTTTGATCCCCAGCACCACATGCTGCTCCAGCCCCACCCTCAGAGCAGGCTGAGCTGGCCATAATAGAAAAAAAAAATAAATAAAATGAAAATAAACTATATTCTGATGGGCTAGTATATAATCAGAAAAGAAGACCAGTATATCAAAATAGATATAAAAGAATCTATTTACTTATTTATTTATTTGCAGTACTGGGGATTGAACTCAGGAGCCTATGCTTGCCAGACAGGCACTTATTCTACTGAGCTATCTCCCTATCCCATAAAAGAATCTCTTTAACATAAGCCTATTCACTATAGTTTGTATAATAACTTTTTACTTACTGACTTAAGTAATATTATACTATTTTACACCATGCCCTCCTTATTGGAACATTTAACATTGGCTAAAAAAAAATAGCATAGGCCTGGGGAGATAGCTTGATGGTCTAAATGCCTGCCTAGCAAGTATAAGGACCTGGGTTCCATCCCAGCACCACATGCTGTGCCAGTCCCAGAACCCCATGCCAGCCAGTGAAACCAGGTGTGGTGGTGCATGCCTGTAATCCCAGTGCTGAGACAGGAGGATCAGTATGAGTCCAAGCTGTGTAGCAAGACCTTTAAAAACTTTGCAAATGCAAGGGCCAGATAATACCATTTCTGTCAAGTTCTTCTCAAACCATATGGAAAAGTTAACACAAGTAGATCCATGACCAAAGTAAGAACATAAGCATCTTTCTGGACTTGGCTCAGACATCTACCCCAAAGCTAGGAAATAGCACCTGAAAGGTACCTGGGATGAGTTCATGCTCTCTGAAACCAAAGAATGCATTTTAGGAACAAATAGAGGTTAAGAGCAGAATACGTTTATTGGGGGAAAGAATGCTCCTGTCCTAGAAATGCACAGGAGGGGGACCTAAGTGGGCTGCCTGTATTTTCTTAATCTCGTCTTTTTTGTTTTGTTTATGTCTACTTAAGACAAACTTTGCGGGGCTGGCAGGATGGCTCAGTGGTCTAAAGCACCTGCTTAGGAAAGTTTGGGCGGCTGCAGGGACCAATGTTCGATCCCCAGCCCCACATGCTGCGCCAGCCCTGTCCGCAGGGCAGGCTGAGCTGGCCATAAAAATAAATAAACAAAAGTTTAAAAAAAAAAAAAAAAGACAAACTTTGGTGACTATTAATTTGTCACCTCTAACATGGCATTAAGCTCTACAGTTATATAACAAAATCCAACTCTTATGGTTTGTGTCTAGATGTCCCCCCAAAGCCTCATAATGTTATGGGTGTCTATAATCATGGGTTCTAGAGTGGGTCTCCTGTATACAATATAAGGGAAGGAAAGAGGCTTGCTCCTCTTGCTTCTCTTTTGCTCTGATTAGTTTTGTATCTTCCATCTCAATGAACTATGGCCCTTCTACCATACCACCCTGCCTTCTAGCCAGCTGATTATGGACTGAAACTTCTACACACTGTGAGCTAAATAAACCTTTTGTTCTTTAAATTTGGGTGTTGGTATTTTGTTTCAGCAATGAGAGAAAAGTAACCAAGATACCAACATATAGCAGGAAGTTGTGTGCAATGAGTTTCCCTTGGTAGATAGATTTCTCTTTGTCTGTGTGGTATTTAAGAAAGATAGATGGGATGAAACAGAGAGGTGAATGAAGAGGAATATAGTAGAAGCAAAGTTGTAAGGCTAAGGATGATCACCCAAGTTTTGGGAAGATGTGTAATAATGCAAGAAAAACATGATAAAAGAGAAACCTAAAGAATATTGAAGTGAACAAGGAAGAGGTGATGTTCATTCACATGAAAGTATCCTAAAATCAGGACAGATCATTCTGGGAAGAGACAAGGCAAATGGAACAAAACAAAAATAAAGATAAAACACCAGCTGCTGGTTCTCCAGGGACCCTCAGGAAATATGTCCTACCACTGTTGCACTGTTCTTGCCAGTGCTATTGCTGCCACGCTGTTGTTGTCTGTGCTGCTGGGCTGGGCCACTGGGCAACTCCCCTGGCAGCATTTTCTGCTGAGAGACATCCAGCCACAGCTCTGTGGTTTCTCTTCGGAGGTGCTCATCTAGGGGGTGTAAGCTACTGTGGACTTATGCAGCACACATGATGGTCCTGAGAGGAATGTCAGCACACAGAAAGAACGTGGCCTCACTTACTCAGGTGCTGCTACCTCACGTGCCCAAACTGGGTGGTTTAAAGGTATGAAATATATTGTCTCACAGTTCTGGAGGTTATAAGTCCTACACCAACAGGGTTTATTTTTTTCTGGGGCTGTTTAGGAAAGACCTGTTCCAGGTTTCTATCCTCCTGTAGATAGATATCTTCTTTCCATACCTCTTCATATGATTCTATATGAATGTCGTGTCCAGATCCCCCCCCCCCTTTTGGGTAGAACTCACGACTCTGGCAGTAGATGTACTGGCTGTTTCAATGGCTATGAAGGGAACCACTGCTGCCACTATCACCTCCTTGGGTTTGGTGCCAACAGCCTGGGAGCTGATCCAGTGAACAGTGAGTTTTATTGGCCTGTGTGGGCCAACATTCTGTGCACTGTGGTGCTGTGGCAAGATCCTGCCCAACAGCCTAGTGCTTGGCATCCATTCGGTTAAACACCACCAGGTGAAGGATGGCAAATTAAATTCAATAATAAGAAAATATTTGAAGACTATTGAAATTCTACTGTTCTCCAATTGAATGATGCCCCCAAAGCTCTGACATAATTTTCCTAGTTTTCTCTCATAAAACAGCATTTTATGAAGATGAATGCTAAGAAGAAAATGAGTGTGGCAAGTATAGCAACTTATATAGCTCTGAATGCAACCTGAAGAGGCACACAGAAGCCTGTAGAAAGACCTTCCAGTGCATGTGTGGCTGTCCCTACACCAGCTGGACTGTGCTGCAGTTGTACATCTTATGCACCACCTATGAGATCTCAGAAGAGCACAGGGATCCACTTATTAAAAATAGGAAAATGGCGGGGAGGCAGCAGATGGCTCAGGGGTCTAGAGCACCTGCTTAGGAAAGCTTAGGCAATCGCAGGGACCATGGTTAGATCACCAGCACCACATGCTGTGCCAGACTCACCCCCCAGGGCAGGCTGAGCTGGCCAGGCAGGTGCTTAAGCCACTGAGCCCCATCCTTGGCCCCTTGAGCTGACCATAAAAAAAAAGGAAAATGGAAAACTACCTGTAAACCCAGAAGTTGTCCAGTAAGGCCATCTTGAGCTTCTGACTAAACCCTCAGCCAGATCCCCCAAAACTAGAGACTTCTAAAAAATAAACCTCTCAGCTTCTCTTGAAGACTCATGTCTGTCAGGAAGCAGAGTGTTACTATACTTCCACGATAAACTCAGAAGCTGCTCTTACTGAAGCCCATGGTGGTTCTGGTGAAGCTTCTGGTCATCCAACTCTCACCTATGCTAGTCTTCATGCCTACAGTCAACTCAGTGGCCCAGCCCATGGTGTTTCTGCCCAGATTTATTCTCTGTCTGTCTGTCTCTCATCAGGAATGGAACTCAGGACCTTTGCTTGCAGGCAGGCAGTGTACCACTGAGCTATATTCTCACTCCTTCCTGCCTCTCTCAAAAGTTCTAAGTCCTGGTGTTGAGTTGGTTAGTATAGATGTCTAAATGAAATTTAGGAATAGTTCATATAATCCTTCTGAAGTCCTAGAGGGCCCATGTCAAAAGAATGATATTTTGTCCATCAGTGTGCAGATAGATCTGTCTTGGACTACACAAAACTTGATTCCCTCTTCTTCATGGTTTGGCCCTTATTTCTCTGTTGTTTCGCTCTCAGAAAACCTGTCATTTGATTCACAAATGTTCCATTTCTTTGGTGTTCATACCCAGGCACTTCTGCCCAGCTCTAAAGTGATGTCATCTATTGCTGCTCAGATGGACAACACTGTCACTGACATCTGTCATCAGCTGGGTGGGTTCTCCAAGAGACATAGACCTACAGGGTCTCAGGTCTTCCAGACCACTGGATGCAGATGGACCAAGTTGGGGTGTCTGGGGACAGTTTTAAGAGTGTTCACTCCTCTGGGGCCTGGCAGGATGGCTCAGTGGTCTAAAGTGCTTGCTTGGGAAAGCTTGGGCGGCTTCAGGGATCGCGGTTCAATCCCCAGCACCACATGCTGCGCCAGCCCTGCCCTTGGGGTGGGTTGAGCCGGCCATAAAAATGAGTGAAACAAGAAAATAAATAAATAAATAATAAAAAATTCTTTAAAAAATTAAAGTCAGCATTAAAAAAAAAAGAGTGTTCACTCCTCATATAGCATTCCATGAATAATACTAGTTACTCATTAGTTTGTTACTTTAGAACAACCATAAGATACTGAGAAATCCATACCCATTTTAAACTTCAGCATACAAAACATTAGGCTTCCCTCACTGAATGCCATAATCAAACCCAAACCATAATTCTGTTAAGCAACCCAGAAAACATGTTGTCAAGGAATCTGCCAGTTCACATGTTGGACAACCATGGTCCTTTCATACCAGTCCCAGGCCTGATCAGCTTGCCTCCCAACCCCCTAGAATCCCAGCACTGATTTTGATGTTGAAGAATTCTTTTCTGCCTCCAACACCCAGATTCAAACTAAAGAGTGTGAGACTCAGCACCATGAACATGAAGCTGTTCCTGGTGTCACTGGACATGGAGACCCAGACTGACTTTATACTCGTAGACCTGTCTGCCCCACCCTCTGTGTGCAGGTATGGTGATCACTTCCTGGGACTTGAAATTTTCAACATGAAGACCCAGACAGACTTAAACTTCTTCTTAGAAGCAGCTCTCACCTGTCCCTCCTGAAACACTCTGGCTCTTCCATGAGTACCAGTTCATCGGACACCAAGATCCAAACCAAAAGGAGAGCCAGGTACAGCTGAATGGTACTGAGATGCAGACCAGTAGATTTGGTCTCAAGTTCTTCTGTATCTTGTTCTTTATCAGCAATGAATTGCAGACAGTCATAGATGATTTCTTGTTGGTTGATTTGGCCTGGAACACAATAAAGTCTCAGTTCAGATCAGTGGAAACTCAGACATGTCCCGAGCTGTACAACTTTTAATGGCTTAGGCCATGTGTGGATGACATTTGCTGTTTTCCCCTGGACAGGAAAATAAAAAGAGTGGGAGAACAGGGATTGTATATTGACTTTGCTGAATGTAGTCCATAGTGCAGTTGCTTAGGTTCTTTGGAAATTTTTGCCTTTTGTACTTATAAACAAACACACAATTTGTGTGTAAATGTGAATGTATTATAAAGTATAAGAGGTTAGGGAGATAGCTCAGCATCATAAGTGCCTGCCTGGCAAGTGCAAGGTCTTAAATTCAATTCCTGGTACCCTCCCAAAAGTAAATAAATATAAAATGTGATGTTGATCTGAGCTGTTTAAGTGCCTGCCCAAGCAATCCCAGTCTGGCAGAGGGGACAGTGACTGTTCAGTCCCCACACCCAGCCTTAAGGCAGCCTGAGCCAGCCAAAAAAATAAAAAAAAGATGTTGATCTGAAATTTCCCCTATGTATAAGTGTTTGAGTCATATTGGAGAAGTTGCATAGTTTATCCATTACATTTTATTTGATGAGTTTTGTAGGATTTTTTTGTAATTAACTTGATTAACTTGGTAAAGGACCCTCTTGTGCTTGCTTCAGCAGCACACACACTAAAATTGGAATGTATAAACCCTCTCGTCAAATATCATGATATTTCAGAGTACCTGGGGGTTAGGACTTCAACAAAGGCATGCTTGGGGAAAATAATTCAACCCATAACATAGAAATGGAATATATGAGTAAAGAGAATCCAAAATGACCAGATTTTCAAGATTCTAACAGAACTTGTAAATATGCAAGATATGATAATTGGAAATAAAACTTTGCTAGACAAGCTTAACAACACATCAGAACTGCTGAGGAGAGCATTGGTGAACTTGAAGACTGGCTTGAAGTGGTTACAGAAAATCTAGGATTGTAAGGTGATAGAAATTTAAAAATGCTTAATGGGTATGGAGATAAAACAAGCAGGTCAGGCATGGGTCTTAAACAAAGTCCCTGTAGGACATGAGGGAGAAAATAAGACAGAGACAATATTAAAAAAGGTGGCAGTGCAAGGTTTTCCAAAACTTTTTCTTTTCCAGACAGGATCTCACCATGTAGTCCAGGCTGGCTTTGAATTCACTTATATAGCCCAGGCTGGCCTCAAACTCATAGAAGTCCTCCTGCCTAGGACGCTCAAGTGCTGGGATTGTAGGAGTGTGACACCATCCCCAGCTAGTTTTCCAAAACTGATAGACATCAACCCACAGTGTTGAGTAGATCATGAGGTGACTCCCTGAAACACCAATAGAAGTCAGAAGACAGTGGAATTTTGTTTTCAGTGTGCTGAGAGAAATGGACTGTCAGTCTGGAATTACTTTCCTGAGCAAAAATTTCTTTCAAGGTGAAGATGAAAAGCAGGGTAGTTGTAGACAACTCAGTATTTAGGGAGCTTGTCCCCCAACATACCTTCCCTAAGAGAAATTCTAAAAGATGTATGTCAAACAGAAGGAAAATGATGCCAGAAAAAATGGCAGCAAACATTAGGTGGGCAACCCTAAATAAACTGTGATGTTGGAGGAACCCAGGAGGGGTAAATTGTGAGGATAAGAACAACAGAGAAATAAAAGGGTGAAATAACACTGGTTAAGGAATATACTAAGCTTAGATTTTGGTAAATTAGTGTATATGTCAAAATTTTCTCAAATAATGCCAGGGACCTGGCCAAGATCCCCAATTGCCTGTACAAGGTATACACAAAGGATGAAATAAGATACAGAGAAAATTTAATAATGCATAATGGGGTATAGGAGATCAATGCCTCAGGATGGGCAAAGACAAAGACTAGCTTGTAGCTACTTTATTAGGCAGTGCATGGGGAGGGGAAGTGAATGCTTCTAGGAATAGTAATGTCAATTATGGTCATCTTTTCAGTAAAAGAACAAAGCATTCTTGCAAGTATGAGGCATAGAGCAATAAGGAAACTATTTTTTCCGCAAGCAAAACATTTATTACTGCATTGTTTTAAAATTCCTTGTTTTCCTCTTTCTCAGCAGGTCTTATCTTGTCCTGTGAGCACCACAGGGTGACTAGCCTTAAGGCTTTAGCTGTGAGTGGGAGAAAGCAGTTTCAGTGTTCCCGTCTGTGTGGCTTATAGGGCATGACAAGGACAGCCTCAGATGCCCTCTAGATTCAATTTATAATAAATTGAGCCAAATATGCCACTCAAAGCAGTTATTTGTGGCCCCTAACAAATAACCACTTAAATAATAGTAAGAGTAAAATTTTCAAAGTAATACAGTGAAGAAGTGGGTTGTCTATTAATTTTTTATTTCTATTATAACAAATTGCCACAAACTTTGTGCTTTAAAAAACAAATGGATTATTTTACAGTTCTTACAGAAGGCCAGAAATCCAGCCAAGGTCTCAAGGTGTTGAGGGGTACTACATACCCTTCTTGGGTTCTTTCAGTGACAGGTTTTTACTTTGGCTTCTCCAGCCTTGGAAGCCATCTGCACCCCTGTGCTCATGACTTCCTGTCTCTGTCGTCAATGCTAGCAATATAATATCTATCTGATGCTTCTGACATTGTCACATTTTTTTTCTCCCTGTATCTGGGAAAGGCTTTGCCCTTTGAAGGAGCCATGTAATTCGATTAGGCACAAGTTCATAATGCAAAGTGATTCCCCCATTTCATGATCTATAACTTCAATTACATCTGCAGACTTTTTTTATAAAAGGCACCACAGTCACAGACTAAGTGTAGAGACTGTGTCTCACTGTACCATAAGAAGAAATGGTGGTAGGAATGAGGAAAAGATAGACAAGATATAAGAGCAGGATTCAGCTAGAGATCTGTGCGATGATCAAAAGACCAAGGAAATAAGAGTAGGAGTGTTTATACTCTTTCAAAGTTAGCATCACAAGAAACAAAATTGCCTAGCGACTAATAACAGAAATTGTCCAGGCAGGATGTTTCTCTCAAGAATGACATAGCTTAAATGCTTCCCTGGCAAGCACAGGGTCCTGAGTTCAATCTCTGGTATCTAAAAAGAAAGAAAGAAAGAAAGCAAGCAAGCAAAGAGAGAGAGAGAGAGAGAGAGAGAGAGAGAGAGAGAGAGAGAGAGAGAGAGAGAGAGAAAGAGAAGAAAGAGGTAGCTTGACTGCTTTAGGCCCTGTGTCTGTCCTGCCTTCCCACATATGATCAATTTCTAGCTTTGGCCTATCCCTTTACTGTTTTGGTATGTAACTGATTGTCATTCCATTGCAGTTGGAGAAGGTATGTTTGGAGAACTCTGTAGATCTTTTCATTTTGGTTGAACTTAATCATTTAGGCTAAAGATATCCAGTACAAAGATTTTTGGTACCTGTATACAGCAATTTAATCCTATATAGTCCAATAATCCATAACAATAGTGAGTTGCCAGTAGAGCTAACAATTGTCAGAAGTTGTTATTGACTTGAACCTTTTACAGCTTTGCATTGTGTTTTATGTCTCACCGTTATACTTCTCTTGTTTTTGTATTTAGTACAGCATCTACATGGTCTCACTACATAGCTTGGACTTGTAGTGATCCTCCTGTTTTCAGCCTCCCAAGTGCTGGGATTACAGGTGGGTGCCACCATGCCCAGTCTCAATCGTTAACTCACTGTGCCCCAGGGGCGGGGACGGCATGGCAGGCCAGAGATAAAACCTGGTCCCTACATCTGCCTAAGCAGGCACTTTAATCCACTGAGCTATCTGGCCAGCCCTACACAGTTATACTTTTTGGCTAGATGTTTAAAAGTAAGTTAAGTCAACACCTGTAAAGCATGGTGCATGTTTCCCAAATCACTGCTCTTCTCATCAAAGACTTGAACAATTCGTGCATGCATTTCCCTTCTATTATTAGTCAACGTCCTATCATTTGTTTTCTTTTTCTTGCCATCCTGGGTGCCTTCAACAGTACTAAAACACTGCAGGAATTAGGGAGGTCAGCCTTGGGGCAGAAGCAGTCAGGGCCAGTGGTGCTGAAATATTTCCCAATGCAATTATTTTCAGTCTTTATGGTTTGCAGTGTTAATCTCTTTAGAACAAAAACAGCCATCCTCCCAATACCTCAGTGGAAGACCAGGGAACTCTGATGCATGAACATGAAGATCCAAATACACCAGCCTTTCCAGGATCATGTCCCAATGCAGTGCTGCTTCCTCTGCAGGGTTGTCTCTTAAGACCACATCCTGTCATTGCTGGTCACTAGTCCCCTCACTGCCCCAAGCCCTTCACCTTTTAAGTTTAGCTGTCCAGGGGTAAGGGTCAATAAAGTCTGACAGAAAAAAACGGAGAGCTGGGCAGCAGGCCCTTTCCGTAACTGTAATTTTCTAGCAGCCATAGATATCCTAGTTTCAAAGACTGGTTGCAGACTTTTCCCATCTAGTAAGGGAAAGCTAGGAGAACACATCAGAAAAGGAGCCAGCACTGTTCAATCCACACAAATATTACGTGCCCCTTTGGTGCATGTCCCTGGCAGTCTGTAAAGTGTTGAGTGTTATGTACACTGACCAAGTGCTCACAGTTGCTCATTGCAACACCCTATGTTTGAGTCAAGCTTCTCTTCCATACAGGACTTAGAATTATTTGTCTTAAGCCCAAAAATCACTATCAATATTGTCTCTACTTTTCCCTGAAAATCAACTCCACGCCCACTATGCATTTCCCTTGCATGCTGGCTTCCTTTCCAGGGATTCAGTTGAGCTTGAACCTTATAACAGCTTTTTATTCCTGCTTATTTCTTTTGCTTTATTTTTTGAGACAGGGTCTCACTGTGTACTGGTATTCAGTATATAGTTTAGCCTGGCTTTGAACTCAGCCTCCTGAGTGCAATGTTAAATAAAAGTTTCTTCTTCATTAGGTTGTTTTCTATTTTATTTCTCTTGTAAATACTGTGAAAGATGTTGTTTCCCTAATTTCTCTCTCAGTGAATTTATTAATTGTGTGCAGGATGCTATTGGGTTTTCATAGTTGAGTTTATAATTTGATATGCTACTGAGTTTGATTACTTTATTCTCTTTAAGAATAAAAGTAAAAAATAAAAAAAGGAACACTTGCTATACAGCAAGGGAGTGTTACATACAGTGGAAATATAAGATATAGAGAGCTCTTGTACAAAGTTATATATAAAAGAGATTTTTCATAATCAGGAAGAGGACTAAGGGATGGAGAGATGGAGGGAAGAGGGAGCACAAAAGTATAGAGATGTGTCATGTACATGTACCTTCTCCCCAGGATGCATGTAATCATTATGTACTACAAAATATACTAATAAAAATAAGAAAAACACATCAGAAAATTTAAGAAACTTGCACAGCCAGCTAGTAATTTAACAGAACACAGCAAATAGCCCAGAAAGCTCAATTCAGCTTTGTTTATACAAACTACAGAGCTGCCAGATGGTACAAGGTAAACAAACGTTAAAATTAAGAGACCCATAAATTTATTTATTTATTTTTTCCCCATGTTTATTATTTATTTATCTTTTTTTGTTTTTATTTTTTTATTTCAGTTTTTTTATTGTTTAAATTTAACAGTGGTTGCATTACATATTTTCATCATCAGATCAGTTTGGATTAATACATATAGGTATATAAGATTGATCAAACAATTAAACATTAACTTTTCTAAATCAACATTACTTTTTTTTTCTTTTCCCCTTTCCTTTCTTTGAAAGTTGACATATTGCATATTGTCCTCACAATCATTCTACAGAGTACAGTGTGTGGGCATGACCCACCTCCCCATTGATGTTGCTTAGAAAAATAAAAAAAAAAAAGGAAAAGAATATACTTCTCTTTGGACTAAGAGGAAGCAGATACATACACAGCCGAAGGTTTTGCAATTGCAGTGTGCCACCAGTGAAGCTTGTGATGTTGGAGGCTATTGAATCTAAGCCTCCTAAAGCTCATCTCACCAATCTAGCTCTGCGTTCCATGCATTGTAATTAAGGAT
>PVJA010048026.1:0-14390 GCA_004027025.1 Myocastor coypus | reverse complement strand
ACGGGGCCCGGCGGGATGGCTCAGTGGTCTAAAGCGCCTGCTTGGGAAAGCTTGGGCAGCTTCAGGGACTGCGGTTCGATCCCCGGCACCACATGCTGCGCCAACCCTGCTCTCGGGGCGGGCTGAGCCAGCCATAAAAATGAGCGAATAAACAAACAAAGGTTCTAAAACAAGAAAAAAATTAAAAAAAAAAAAAAAAGAATTAGCCTGGTGAAGTAACTATTTCCTCTTCATGTTCTCACTTGTAAAGTGGAGATTTTTAATAAGCTAGCTCAAAGGATTTTGTTGAAGCATTAGTGAGTTTTAATATTCAAAGTATTCAGCACAGTATCTGGCACATAGTAAATGTTCAATAAATAATAGCTATTATTATTGTCTTTGCAGTCCTCTCTGAATTATATCTGGATCTGCTGCTTTCCAAAGTATCAAACTTAAAAAGATGCTTGAACCAAACTCTTGATTCTCCTGCACATGATTCGTGGCAGCGGAAGAGCCGAACACATGGAGTGCACATCCTCTCAGCAAAATGCCCTTAGCTTAGTGCAGGACATCACCTGGACCACAGGGCAGGTTCCTAAATCTCCTTTGTCATATGGCTGACATATTACGTCACTCAGATCTAAAATGCTGGCCCCTTCAAAGGCTGCTGGTTCTCCCTGTGTAATCAGACATGAAACAAATCGCATGCTGTGGCAGAGGCGTACAAACACGCTTTAATTACAATATTGTAACACCAATTAGAGATCTATCTAATCGAGGACTCGGCACTTCCTGCTCGGATATTACTCCCATGTTGGGATAATTACTGCTAATTAAGCTTGGAACTAATTAGGCTAAATGATCTCATTTATACCAACAAAGATGACTTCTAGGAGTTCATATGAAAAACTAGGGTGATTTTTATCATTCCTGGACTTATTTGGCATTTCACACTGGAAATAAAAAAAACTTCCTCTTGGCATCAAGGTACATGCAGAGTTTGTTTTTCTAGAATTATGGTCCTAAATGATAGTATGTTCTTCGTTTGTCTACACAGATTCACCTAAAGTGCTACAAGCACCATGTGGTCCAATTATATTGTGTTCTAGTACGAATGACAGTCTCGTGGAGAGACAGCCACTGCAGAAGTGACAGCTGCAGGGAGTCCACACACAGCCTTGTTCTCAGTCTCTTTTGCCTTGCAGCTCTGGGTGCAGTACTCCTACCCCAGTAGGAGGTAAGCCTGAGCCCGAAGGTCATCCAGACAAGCCAAGATTTATGTAAATTGCTCTACCTATGCCTCTGTTTCCCATCACTAGGGAGGGGATAACAATGTCGTAGGAAGTTTCTGTGTAGGTCCATTAGACCACACATATGGAATGCAAGATAGTGTTTGACACATACTAGCTTTCAATTAGTAACAATATCTACTTTTGAATTAAGTTCCTTAACTCACCTGAAAAAAAAAAAGCATGTGACAAGGAATTTGGAAACCTGCTTGTCTCTAGCCAGACCCATGACTTGGGAAAGTCACTTCTCATTCCCCAAAAATGACAACACTCACTTCATATATTGGGTCGGGAACTGTGTTGGATGCTTATTTTTAATTTAACCTCTACAACAATGCACTCGATTTTAAAGCAAAAGAAACTAAAAGCTACATAAATAGCCTAAAGATGAAGCAATCCTCATCAATATTAGATGATGATGTCAGGAACTGAACATGTCTCATTCTAAAGCCTAACTTTCTTGTTGGGGGACATTGGTGATGGAACTCAGGGCCTTTGTATTGAGCTACATTGACAGCTCCTTTTTATTTTTTATTTGGAGACAGGTTTTCACTAAGATGATAAAGTTGTCTAGGTGAGGCTCAAACTTGTGACTCTCCTGCCTCAGAGCACCAGGACCACAGGTGTGTGCCACCTTTCACAGCTAAGCGCTACTCTCTTAGTGATTGTCATAATGGTTGCTCTCTCTTGCCATTTCTTTTTTTAAAAATTATTTTATTTTATTTTTTTTTCTTGTTTCAGAACCTTTGTTTGTTTATTCACTCATTTTTATGGCCGGCTCAGCCCACCCCGAGGGTAGGGCTGGCGCAGCATGTGGTGCTAGGGATGGAACCGCGGTCCCTGAAGCCACCTAAGCTTTCCCAAGCAGGCACTTTAGACCACTGAGCCATCCCGCCTGAGGGAACTGAAAACTCTCCAGAATCGCTTCTGGTTCTGAGAGTCTGGTTCTCATAGAATGATTCTCCCAACCTTATTTTTAGCCAGCAATATTCATTAATTATGAAGTCTTTATTTCATCTAACACCTGCTCCACTCTATGGAAAAAAACACCCCCCAACATGCACACATGCATAGACACACTACACACCACACATACACACACACACACACCTGACAAGTCTAATAAGATACTCCACAAATATGTGGGTGCGCAGACATGTGCACATATGCATATCCACATGTGACATATATATTCTTTGTTGGACTGTTCTCCAGGGAGTGTTATGGCTTATATCTAGATGTCCCCCCAAAGCCTCATACACTCATAGATGGGGCTTTTGGAGCTGGTTGGATCCTGGGTGTGTGATGCTGGATTAAGTGTTGTACTACCTTAGTCCTTTGATTGGCTTAGCATAGTTCTGGATATGGATAATGGGAAAGCACACCGTGAGTGTAAGTGGCAGCAATCAATAGTCTTATAACCTGAGTGGGACATAAAGGCAGAATAGGAAGGCAGGCTTGCTGCTGTTGTTCCCTGCTGCCTCCTGCTTGCTCTGCCATGAACAGTTTCTCCTTTGCCATACCACCCTGCTGTGGAGGCAGCCAGCTGTGAACTGAAGTCTCTACAAATTATGAGGTGAAATAAACCTTTCCTTGTTCACCTTGTGGGTGTTGGGCATTTTGTCTGAGCAAGGAAAAATGTAACTAAGACAAAGGAAGAACAAAACCATACATAGCTGCTTTTTCTGTAAATATCACAGAGGATTGAAATCTTCAGCCTGTGGACCTTTTTTTTTAAGGAGGTGTGAAGGGAGTCAAAACATAATTCTGGCTAGTTACTTCTGGTTAGCTCAGGTCACGCATTTCCTCACCACTTGAGCGGTTGCTGTCCCAGAAGTGGCTTCTGTCTATGTGGAAGAGGCTGGAATGGAAACAAATTGGTCATCTGGTTCTTCAGAACCTTTGCAGAGAAAATCTACTCTAAACCTCCTGACCTTAGACTATTCTCTGCTAGAATGTAAACTTTAAGTAGACACAAATGTTTTGTGTAATATCTTATCCTAGTTCCCAGTACAGAGCCCAGCGATAGCTGTTTAATACATGTACAGTGGGTGGAACAAATGAATAGAAACAAAAAGTGCTGTGCAGAAACGTGGGGCAAAACTAAGGAAATTTTGAGAACTTGAAGGTCTGGATAGGTGCACCTTTCCTTTGCTTCTGTGTGTTCAGTAGTTGAAGCTGTTCTTTAACTCCTGTCAGGAAGGTTTATCTTAGCTATACCTTGAGGAAAAACCAGCCCTTGGGCTTTGATTTCCCTCACTCTGGGGTCTCTTTAGAGGAAAATAGAAAGTAGGATACAGGAAAAGAGGTATTTTTCACCTTTGGAGGAAGAGCTGAGGGCCTTCAACATGAGTGGGTGGATGACCCTGCCCACATCCCAGATTGCAGAGCTCTTCCAGGGACTTTATTTTGATGGAAAGGATTTGCCTTTTGTCTGCAGCTAAGTCTTAGGAAATTCAGAAACACTAGACCACCTTCAGTGCTAAAATATACTGCCCAGGAGTGGTGTCATCCCTTGCAGGGTGGAAGCATCAGCGATGGTTGGCCAGAAAGTTCTGGGAAAAGGAAGGAAAGATATGAATTTGGCAAGAGTGGGGTCAAGGATCAGGCAGCCTTTCTTTCCATGTAAAATGGGGATAACGATATCACCTGTACCTGCCTCAGAGTTAGGAGAGTCAAAAGGGATAATAAATGCCATCATAGATTACACATCGCAGTGGTAATATAATGATGAACTGTAACCTCTTGATCCTGAATTCTGTAGTCATAGAAAACACCTAGAGATGGTGTAATCATTTTATCCTCAGAGGCACTGCTGGGCCCCCTAGAGGATAGGAGATTCACAGACTTGGCTTCTGATACCACGTAGCAGTCTTCCTCTATCAGGGATTGGCACTGGCTACTTAGCTCAAGACTTAAGTAGAGATAACATTCAGTCTTCCTGCCCTCCATGTATTTCTTTACTAGAGATGGATTTCTTTTGATGATGACCATTGGAGCTAAAGATTTTTTCCTTATTTTCTACTGCTCACAAGGCTTAGTTCCTGTAAGTGTGAGCAGCCTGCGCAAGTGAGGGACTCAGGGAGAGAGCCTTTAGTCACAGGGAACCCCGATTTGAACTTTTGGAAGAGTAGACTTTCATGAAATACTGAAAAAGCAAAAACGCCTGGCTTCGGCACGTGCGTACACACACAGGCATCCGGCCCTACAAGTGCGATGTGTGCCACAAGGCCTTCACGCAGCACTGCTCCCTGGAGTCGCACCTGAAGAAGATCCACGGTGTGCACCAGCAGTACGCCTACAAGCAGCGATGGGACAAGCTGTATGTGTGTGAGGACTGTGGCCACACAGGGCCCTCACAGGAGGACCTGTACCTGCACGTACACCATACGCATCCAGGCAGCACCCTCCTGCAAAAGACTTCCAAGAAGCTGGCAGCACTGCTGCAGAGCAAGCTGGTGGCTAGGCACCCAGGGGACACCAGCCCGAGTGAGGAGGAGGCCCAGAAGTGAGAGTTCTGCCCTAACCAACTGGCAGTTTCTTTTCCCCCTGTCCTGGGTATTGAACCCAGGGCCTTGTCACAGAGCTGTATTCTCAGCCTTTGCTTTTTATTTTGAGACAGGCTCTCAATAAGTTGCTCAGGCTGAGCTCAAACTTGGAACCCTCCTGCTTCAGCCTCTTTGAGTGCTGAGGTCATAGCTGTGTCTGCCACAGCTGGTTCTTACTCGCCCTTTTTCATCATCAGTATCGCCTTTTTTTTTTTTTTTTTTTTTTTTTTTTTTTTTTTTTTTTTTCTCCCTTTTTTGAGACAGGGTCTCTGTGCAGTTCAGGCTGGCCTTGAGCTCACTTTGTAGGCCAGGCTGGTCTTGAACACATTAACAGTCCTCCTGCCTCAGCCTCCTGAGTGCTGGGATTCTAGCTGTGTGTCATTACATCTGGCATGTCGGGTTTATCTTTGTCTACTTGGGACAGCAGCAGTAGATCCCTTTCCAGGTGGCCAGCTTCTGTGTGACATCAGGCCTTCTCCCCCGGGATCAGGTCTGTTTTTTGTTTTCCATGCTGCCATGAACTGGGATCACCTCAAGATTTTTTTTTTTTTTTAAATTTTATGTATTTGGTACAGGGTCTCACTCTTGCTATGCAGCTTGGACTCATAGTGATCCTCCTGTTTTCAGCCTCCCCAGTGCTGGGATTACAGGCATGTGCCACCTTGCCCAGACTCAGTCACTAGCTCAGCACACCCAGCAGTAGGGCTGGCATGGCGTGTGGTACCAGGGATTGAACCCTGGTCCCTGCACTTGTCTAAGAAGGTGCTTAGTCTGCTGAGCTATCTTGTTGGTCCTCCTCAAGATTTTTTTTAATAGGCTTTTCACACATGGCGGGAGGGCTATGCTTAGAGAGACCATCATTTTATGGTGCCTTGAAATGCTTCTCAAGAATGGAAAATGAGCTTTAGTACTGAGAGTTTACAGAAATTATTTTAATAAATGAAATGTTCATGTGAAAAAAAACAACAAAAAAAAAAAAACACCTGGCTTCTTGTGTGTGGGGTTGGGGGCTAGGGACTGATTGCCTTGCACTTGCCAGGCAAGTGATTATTCTTCTGAGCTATGAAAAATAAACAAACAAATTAATGAATAAATAAATGGCTTTGTAAATTAAGAAACCTTTTATAAAGTGAAGCACTAGTCCAGTCTTCCAATTCTTATTTTGTCTTTGGTGTATACATATTTTTTGAATAGATCATTTGTGTTTCCTTAACATAACTGAGGTCCTCAGCTTTCTGTGCTGCCGAGACCTGCAGGGACATGGGAGCCTCTGTGGTGAAGGCAGTAAGGGAATTATTCAGAACCCCAAATCACAGCATAGGAGAATTTGGTTAAGTCCACCAATCCCATCATTTGACATTTTTATTTGACAGATGAAAAACTTTTGGTCCAAAGTGTGCCCAAATTTACACAATGGTGCCCCTCTGAAGACAAGATGTTGAGATATTGGCCTGAGAAAATGTATCAGCTTTCCTCATCTCAGGGAAAGAAAAACAAAAATGTTTCACATTTGTTGCTTTAGGGAAGAAAAGTCAATAAAGTTACTAAAAAATCAAGGTCTCTAATTTGAAGTCATGAGGAAAATCACCCAATGAAGGTGGGTCTCCAGGTAAATCGAGACTAACTACTACAAAGGACAATGGGTTCAAAGTTTCCCAAGAGAATGGTATTTCAGAGCCCATGTCCTAGCTATTCATTTCTTTTCCACATGGCCAGGATAAGCTTTAAATTGGGTTGATTTCTTCAGGACTGTCCCATGCATTTTAAGAAATATGCCTGTTCCTGAAATATACCATCCATCATGTATATGTACACACATCTGAGGGAGCAAAGGAGTGTTAGTTATCTTCCCCTAGTGGCATTAAAGTGGTGTTTCCTTAAACATTACTTTTTTTTTCTTTTCCCCTTTCTTTTTTAAAAAGTTGACACATTGCATATTGTCCTCATAATAGTTCTACAGAGCACAGTGTGTGGTCCTGACCCACCTCCCTATTGATGTTGCTAAGAAGAAAAAAGAGAAAAAAAATAAGAAAAGAAAAGAAAATTCTTCTCTTTGGACTAAGAGAAGCAGATGCATATACAGTCAAATGTTCTGCAGTTGCAGTGGGCCACCAGTGAAACAAAGTGGTGTTTCCTTGATAGCAGAGATCAGATACACATTCTGCTCTGCACCCAAGCTCTTGCTCACTGGTATGTTCATTTCTTTAACTGGGCTGCTATGCTGAGCTACCCTGGGTAGACTTGGAAAGATAGCATGCTCTAAATGATGGAGTAATTGCTCTACAGTAACTGCCTCCATATCCATCCTATACAGAGTAGGCTGTCTATCACTCTTTTTATCTGAACACTCTTGTGAGCAGTGCTTTCTTCTGCTCTGAGGGAAAAACTCATAATGGGCTGGTTTAATGCATCCAATCTTCTTCAGGAACAGACAGCTATCACCCAACTACAAGGCAAGAGGACTAGTTTGCAGGCAGCCCAGCAGATCATATATGGCAGATCTATGAGGACAGACATAGTTCTAGAAGCTTCTACTTATAGACAATGTCAAATATAAAAAGGCCTCATTCATTTATTCATTCGTTCATTCATTCAAACTACATGTGATGAATGTTCACTAGGTACTAAGTACTGTACTAGGGGCAGGACTATAAGATAAGGCAATAACCTCAAGAAACTAAGGATTTAGTGGAAGTTTTACCCAGTCGTACTCCAAATTAAGATAAAGTAAGTCCCAAGAGGAGTAGACATGTAGTGATAAATGGAGAATGAAAGCATGGAATTTGGAGACACTTCTGAGGGAAAATCAATAGATCCTTATGATTACTTGCATATAAAAATTAAGGGGAACATTTGATTTGTTTGAGATTTTTCATCCTCAGGGCCTAGAAGAAAGGTTATGTAAGTACAAACAAGACTATAAGAGACTACATGAAAGTGTGTTTCGTTTTACTTAAGGTGCCAGCAGAAAGTCAATGTTGATATGTCCACGGATAACTGCAAACATATTTGGAACTCAGAAGAGTTGTGAAAGTGTTAGAGAATCATCCAGACAGTTGAGAAAACCATAGCAAAACCTAAGTGAAAGTAAAGAAATCACTAAGTAGAAAATCAATCAATAAGTTTGCATTAAAGAGAATGAAAAGAGGGCTAACTGATAGAGTGAGAAACAGGAGCAAATTCATATATATATATATATATATATTTTCTGGACCTAACAAGATGATTGCTCCAAGCTTCTACTCACTCCCTTTCATAGGTATTGCTTTTACCACAGTCACGAATGGTTTCAAATTATCAAATCCAGATAGCATTTTCTGGCCTCTATCTCACCTTGACTCTTTGTGGGATTTGTATTATGGACTCTGTAATGGCTCTGAAAGTCCTCTCCCCACATGATGGCTGTGGCACCATTTTTCTGCTTCTCTTCTTGCTTTTCTCATCAGTTCCTTCCACTCCTTAGGAACTGACAGCGTGGTATTACCTTCCTGTAATCCTAGCACTCTGGGAGGCAGAGGCAGAGGATTACAAGTTTGAGCCCAGCCTGGGCAATTTAGTGACTTGCATAGAACCTGTCTGAAAATAAAAAAAGTCTGGGGAAGGGGAGAGCACTGAGGATATAATTCAATATGAAGAAGGTCTAGGTTCAATGTACAGCATTGTAAAAAATGTTGGGGATCCCTGGAGTTCCATCCCAAGACTTGTCTTTTCACTTAACATGCTCTTTCTAGATGATTTTATAAAGTTTCAGTTGTTCCTTACAAAAAGATTGCTCTCGAGTAAGCATCTCTACCTTAGGCAGCATGCTGACCATAGTGTCTGACATAGAAAGTACTGTAACACATGCTTGCTAAGACTGAATGCTCACTGGAGTTTTTAAGCCACCGGCTCTGTCAGATATCACCATCACACTGTCCTGCAGTCTCTTCAGGTACAACATAAATAGAAATAATCTTTTGTGCTTTATCCTTTAACTATCATTTTTTTCCCTTCAGCAAATGGCATTTGTTCAGCAGAATCTGCCATGTTAGGTTTTAAAGCCTCTCAAGACTATGGAACTACATCTCTTAGGAAATGATTTGATCAAAGTACACTTTGCCCTTAAGCTCTTCTATCCTATAACAGAGCCTTGCTGGGAGAAGCAATAAGACCCTGGCTTTAGAGAAGATAAAGTGATAGCTTGGTCATTTCTATGGAGATAAGACATTGGCTGTGGAAGTGGAACCCCGAGCATAGCAAAAATTGATATGCAAAAAGCTCAGTAAGAAAGGAGACAGGGACCTTTGTAACAGAAGGAATGCCTTGTGTCCACTTGCTGACATTCCTGTGCATCACAGAGCAGTGTAGCATGGACTTTGCAGCTGTGGCTGTTAGAGCTGCAGCGCAGCATTAAATCTGAAACAGTCAACTGTTGAGCGAAAAGGCAGTGAGACCTGCCAGGTCACTAGCAAGGCCATCTTCTAAGCAGTTAAGGGGATCTCTGTAGTGGGAGATGGGAGAGAATGGTTCCTGGGATTGGGGCTTTTAGGACAAGGATGGTTTAGGCTTCACTGTACAGGAATGTTGCTTGCTTTCACGTCTCATGGTCTCACCCCCCACATAGTTCCCTTCAACAGAATTGGGCATCATTTTCATTGAAGGTCAATTAAGTATCAAATTTGATGCTTTAAGAAAGTCCTGGATTTTTTATAGTCGATTGTTGAGCATGTATTTTTTTTATAAGTAAAATATTTTCTCCTTACATTCATCTGACTGAGAAATAAATAAGTGGTTCTTATCCTATCTTTCCTGCCTAAATTTCCCTCAGGCATACTTCACTTTTAACTATGCATGAACTGTCAACTCAATTAGGATATTTTGAAGTTATCTATAATTGTGAAAAGCAGGCCAGAGTAGAATTCTCTTCCTAAACGTACTGAGGATATTATTATCGTTAGAAATGTAGCAATTTTTTTTTTTTTTTAACCAAGGAGATTAAAACAACAACAGCAAAAACCCCTCTCTCATGAAAAACTTGATTTCCAAAATTCACCCTTACGAGGAATCATTACCAAAGACGTGGGTTTCCATTTGTTGGAAATTGAGAGTTGATGTGTGTGTGTGTGTGTGTGTGTGTGTGTGTGTGCACATGCATGTGTGTATTGGGGGTACTTCACAAAGGTCAAGTTGAGCAGGGATTACTTTCATAAAAAACAAGAGAGGGAAAAAGCCCAAATATATTATTTCTTCAAAAATAAAATAAAACTACAAACAGACAATAAATAGTAATAAAAAGTACCTGATGCAGGGCCAGGGAGATATCTCAGCAGTGTAAGGGCCTACCTGCCTAACGCAAGGACCCAGGTCCAATCCCCAGTAGCATGTGTCATACCAGCCCCATCTTGGGTGTGCCCAGCTGGCCACTGAAACCAGGCATGGTGGTACATGTCTCTAATCCCAGTGCTGAGAAGGCTGAAATAGGAGGATCACTATGAGCCCAAGCTGCATAGTGAGACCCTATGCCAAGTATATAAATTTTAAAAAATACCTGATGCAATAACTTCTTACATCCAAAATTCTCACACTCAGAATCCCCTATCCAGTCCCATCATGGCCTATCTCAAGCATAAGGAAAATGTCATCTTGAGGCCTATCCCCAAAAGCCAGTGGGACATTAGCTTCAGGCCTGTCCCTTTCCCAAGCTCCTTCCAAGGCTCTGCATCTGAGTAAGTTTTGACTATTGCTTTTTCAGATCGGTCACCCAAACTGAAGACAGTTTAACCTTCACAAATCCTGTACTCAGTTCTGCCATCTATACATTCTATTCTCAAGTTCCTAGTTCTTTTAAATAAGGCAACCATATCCATTTCACCTGAAGGATGGACCCCACTGCTAATCAACCCAGACACATATGGGAGGGACTGAGCAACGCCATTGAAGTTTCTGGTATACTTGCTACTTCAAGTGTTCTCTGTTATCTCCAGATGGTTTTTTAGAACAAGATCCTGTGATTTGATGCTACATGTCTCTTTCTTTGGCAGTTTGAGATAGTCTTGCTACGTTGCTCAGCCTGATGTCATCCTCACAATCCTCCTGCTTCCACCTCCCAAATAGCTGGGCTAAACATGTTTGCCATGGTGTCACGTTTATGCTAAACGTCTTATTGCCAAATTTAAAATTTATGCCTCTTATGAGTATGATGATCATTTGTACAACCTCTCAAGGTTCAACAAAGTGAAGCCAGGCATGGTGGCACAAGCTTGTAATTCCAGCATTGGGGAGGCTGAAGCAAGAGGATGGTCACAAGTTCAAAGTCAGTCTGGGATACATAGTGAGTTCAAGACCAATCCAAACTGCATGGTGAGACTCTGTTTCAAAAATAAACAAAAACAACCTGAAAAGATTAACCAAAAAGATACAATTTTAAGAAATGAACCAGAAGATAAAAATTCCAAGACTGGGTTACCTAGGAAAGGGCTGAGAGCTGGTGAAAGCGGTGGATCTAAAGGCAAGAGAATTAAACCTCTATAGGCATCTACCATGTGCCGGGAGTTAGGTACAAGAGCATCTTATATCCATCCACTGTGTAATCCTGACAAACAACAAAGGCCATTCCAAAACCCCTAAAAGTTTGCTTACAGATTCACTAGTTTATGAGTTAAATGAATGTGCAAAGAGTAAGCAAGTCCTATCCCAGGCAGCTGAACAGGTCTGGTGAACTTATGCAAATTCAGAATCACTGACTTCTAGTTTTCCAAACAGTCCACCTTCCAGAGCACTTGTAATTTCACTGGTAGTGGCGCAAGGGCCACTGCACAACTTTCAACCTATCTTTGTTGTGACACAGAGCCAGCTCAACAACAGCTCGTGGCCAGGCAGAAGAATGTAACACCAAGTATGGTGGCCCAGGCCTATGATTCCAGAACTGTGAAACCTAAGACAGGAGAATCACAAGCTCAAGCCCAACCTGTGCCATCTAGTGTCTTAGCAATGCCCTGCCTCAAAATAAAAAGTGAAAAGGCCTGGAAACATAGCTCTATACAAAGACCCTGCATTAAATTCCTGGTACCAAGTGTGGGAGGTCAAGACAGTGCACTGGCAATAGCAAGCAACTTCTTAATTCTTTCTCAGGCAAATTCCTTTCCAGGATGGGCGGTATAAGCAGCCCTAGCAGAGAAATGCAAGCCTCTTACAGTACACTTTTGTAGTTACACTAGGATAAAAAGGCAGTGGGAATCTGTCATGGAGTTGTATGGGATTGAGGTTAGATCTCATCTCTTTGGATTTAAATTTTCTCACGTATATAATTAAGAAGTTGGGACTGAAGATATAGCTCAATGGCAAAAGCACCTGCCTGGAAAGCATAAGGACCTGAGTTCAATCTTGGTACAAAAAAAAAAAAAAAGATTAAGAAGTTGGAATGAAAAATGTCTTAACATCTTTAACTTTTGATATTCTGTGATTTAATTGTTGGTGAGCACATTGAGTTATAACTAAAGAGAAACTAGCTTGACTTTGTCAGGACTATAAAGTCATTAAAAAGAATGGAAAAATGGAATTCAAGGAGATCAGCAACAGTATTGTCCAACAAAACTTTCTGCAAAGGTGGAAATGTTTTCTCAATATGTACTGACACTTAGTAAGTGTGACTACTAAGTATTTAAAATGAAGCTAGTGTGATGAAAAAACTGATTTTTAGATTTCATTCTATTTTTAAAATTTACATAGTTACATGTGGATGGATATTGGTTACTATATTGGACAGGGCAAATGTTAACTTTATTTAAACCAGATACAGGTATAAACATCAAAGAATAAGAGAGTAGACTGAGAACAGTTTTAATTGAAAAATTAATGAAGGCATAGGTTTAATGTAAGCAATTTACAAATAGCACAGTTATTGTTTTAGTCCTTAAAAAAAAGATAGACTCTCATTTTATAATGAAGGCAATGGCAATAATACCTTGTAATTATATATAACTTTATGCTCTCCAGAGGTCTCTCATGACTACATTTTAATCCTCAAAACAATTCTATGATATAGAAAGCATGGAATCTGTTCTCAGTTACAGGTGGGGAAGTTAAGACCCAGAAGTTTGCTCATAGTTAAAGACTTCAAGAGGTAACAAGCAGTATTTCAAAATAGTCACTGCTCAAACTGAATTTTTCTAGTTCCTTTCACAGGAATTCAAATCCCTCTTTTTTCCTTCCTTCCTTCCTTCCTTCCTTCCTTCCTTCCTTCTTCCTTCCTTTTCTGCCAGTACTGGGGATCAAACCTGGGACCTTGTGCTTGCCAGGAAGGCCCTTATGCCACTGAGCCATATCCTTGGCTCTTCCTTCCCCTCTCTTAACTTCAAGTAAATTAAGTTACATGAAGTTAACTTTCTTAATTTTATGTGAGTAGTAACATTATAGAATACTCCTAAACTAAATAAGAATAGGACATAAGAGAAAAAATTAGGGATTTGATAATCCACCAACTAGATAATTCACCCACAAGTACTGCGTTGTGTCTTATGAGAAACATGAAGGGTAAGTGGAATACGTTCTCTGTGCAGCTTTCACAGACTGTGCTTGGCCCAGGCTTTCCAGGTGCCCTCTCGGCATCACTGGCTGGCCAAGCTGCTGATGTAAGATTACACAGCTATCAAGTGGCTCAACCTGGCCCAGCCCAGACTCTTTCTCACACTTTCACCCTCTGAATGTTTCCAAAAGTCTCCCATCCACACTCAACCAAAACATGTTCCCTTTTCTCTTCTGGAAAATAGTACAAAGTGGTTAAGCAACTAGACACTCGAGTCCCTCAGGCTGTACTTGATCCCCCAGCCTGGTGGTCTCTTAAGGGTTTAATATTTCTGAGTCTCAGTTTTCTCACCTGTGAAAATGGGGAAATCATTTTGCCAATTTTACAGGGCTCCAGGGCAGATTCAATGCAACCAGTTGAGAAAGCATTCATAGCATAGAGCTTGGCACAAGTGCACAGTGAATGCTGTTATTAATATTTTACATCACTGTGGCACTGCAGACTCTGTTGGCAATTCTAAAATAGCAATTCCAAAAATGACTTCAGACAAGGTAGCATTTTTGCTAAAGTCTACCAAATACGTGATCTCTAGAGGACAGAGGACTCGTGGGATGGGATGCTGAGGGTGAAGTTTGATGGATGTCATGGGTTTTTAAGCACGCAATGGCAGGATCAGCAGTGAAGCAGAAGCAGTGAAGTGATAACTGCTCTAAATGGCCCTGTTTGCCGTCTTCCCTAACTCTGATCTTCCCCAGATGATGTCAAGTCTTGCCTACTCTCGAGTTCTAACCCCACATGGCCAAGTCCTTATTGCCTACGTCGCCCGGAATGTTATACTTGCATGAAAGGCCAAGCATTCCCTAAAGAGAATCTGCTTTTATGTATTCAACAGCTGATATGAAGTGCCTCTCATATGCCAGGCTCTGTTCTATGCAGGGCCCAGCAACAGACAAGGCACAGTCATGGAGCTTATGTATGGTGGTGAGGAGCAAGTAAGTAAGATCCTTGCAGGTTGTGGTAAATTCCGTGAAGAAATTGAAAAAAGGAGGAGGAGGAGGAGGAGGAGGAGGA